>PVKM010027163.1:0-18927 GCA_004027735.1 Carollia perspicillata | reverse complement strand
ATAATTGTGTATCTATAGTACATTAACATTTAACTAGATACTTTAAATGTTTTCAGTTTTTTTATAATTATAAATGATTTTGTAGGCCTGACCTGTGTGGGTCAGTTGATTAGGCATTGTCTAACAGGGCAAAAGGTTGTGGGTTCTATTCCCAGTCAGGGCACATGCTGGAGGTGCAGGTTTGGTCCTGGCTGGGGAACATATGAGAGGCAACTGATCATTGTTTCTCTTTCACGTTGATGTTTCTCTACTTTCTTCTTCCCTTTCCCTCTCTCTAAAAACAAATAAATAAAATCTTTAAAATAAAAAAAAATATAATGAAATTTTGATGCAATCTTTGACCCTCTGATTATTTCTTTACAATGAATTCTTTTAAGTAGAGTGGCTGGATTAAAGGGTAAAATTATTTTAACACTAGTGATATATATAGAAAAATTACCTTTTGGAAACCACAATTGGGTCAATGCTAATTCACCTAATGCTTATTATCCATATAGAAATATCTATATAGTTTTGTACCTCAATCATCAGGAACTATATACATTTTCAGGTTGTACCTGGCATAGGATTGAAATATATAAAAATATCTAAGACGGCATGCTACCACCGGAGCAAAGCTGTATAACCCAAGAGGGAATCATTCACACTATTTTCCCTTCACTTTATAAATACTTGTTGATTGCTCACTATTTCCAAAAAGAAAATAATAAGGCTAGGTGCTAATGGTAGACATTATAGTTTTTGTGTTTCTGAGTGTGTGTGCTTCTGAGTGTATGAGTATATGTATGTTTGAGTGTGTGTGTGTGAGTTTGTGTGTGTTTCTGAGTGTGTGTGAGTATGTGGTTGTGGGAGGTGGTGATGTGGAGCACTCCTAGGAGTTTTCTAAAATCTTCTAAAATCTATGGCTATGATGAGCATTCTGAGTGTAATGGTATCCTCAGTAGTATAGCAATAGCCAGTTTTCTGGGAAAGATAATCCATTTCCTAAAATACGTAGAAATTAATGTTGAAGCAATATTTCATAATCTTATACTTGGCTAAATTAAAGCTTATAGTTAGGAAATAGGTAATTGAGTTCTGGATCATGTAACACTGTTATCGTAGTCAGAGCTGCCAGTACCAAAAATGGGCCTTTGACTTCATGACCCCCACAGCAGCCATGGAGAGAAGCAGAAAAGACCAGAACATATTGAATAAATCAGTTGTGTTGATGGTTGAACAACAGAGAAAAGCTAAAATAATGCCTGTGAGAAGAAAGTGATGGATCTTCTTCACCAAGAGGCCTTGCTTGACTCCTTAAAAACTCTTGAACTAAGTTCCAGTTTCTGTAAAGCTCCAGCATATTTGGGGATTGTTTTTTTTTTTTTCCTGAGGATTTGTACGGTTTTCTCTGTGTTTCTTTGAGACCCAGATTATAGTGAATCTTTATTATTTGGGAATAGTATTATGTCCATTATTTGGTGTAATCTCAGTAAGCCTCTATATATTGTAATAAAAATAAACTAATAAAGCAAAATTAAATTTGAATAATTTCTGAGATATTAGGTTTTTCCACACTTCAAGTGTCATAATTAATTATTAGGAAGACAAGGCAAAGAGACAAACAAAAATACAGCAACCAAGAATGAAGAAGAAAAAAGTTACTTATCTTATTTCATGATGGTAACAGTCTCCCTAGAAAGATAAAATTCATCTGCAAGAGTCCTTTTCAATGTAAAATTATTAGTATAGTAATGTTATTGTATATCTTCTAGTCTCTACCTAGCTGAGCTCCTGAGAACCATGTAGAGATTTTATAGCAGGAAAAAAACAAATATGGGACTATAAATATTTTGTTACTGGGAGCAGAAAATAGGCTCTGTGGAAGGAATTATAGAAGACACTGATCTGGCTTGAAATTAAGACAATAATTAAGCACCAGAATAACAGTAGCAGTTGGGAAGAAAATGTCCTCTAGTGGAAAATTCCCACTAATTCAATTTGCATTGATATAAATACTCTTCTACAACATTTATTTTGAATGATGTATAATCTCTTAATGGCCAACTTGTCAGTGAGAGGAAAATTAATGCTTTATTCATTGAAAAGGGTCAGAAAAGACCCTTTCCTCTTGGTGGAAAGTATAAAAAATTCAGTATTGGTGTGTTTAAGACAATTTTCCCCCATTTCTTTGAAAAAAACATCGACTGTCTCATGAAAGACAAATATTTTATTCTGCCAGCAAAAATTCTTAGGACCTTTACCACAAACAATATGAAAAATGTTAGGACCTAGGTGTCACTGGCTTTATACTGAAGCTCCTAGTATGAAAACTGCATGTTAAAATTAAAATGAAAGCTGATTATTAGAGCAAAGCCATTGTCAACCATAATGAAACAATCAGAATTTTTAGTTAATTTAGTATATTTCTTTATTCTGGTACAGAATCAGAAGAAACACACTTTCACACATTCACAGAGAGACACACATAAAAATAAGACTAATGTATTAGTTGATGGATGATCATTAATATGTCTCTAAATTCTCAATACACATGATGAATTTAAGAGAATACTCTGCTGTATAGTATGATTATGAAGATGATAAACATGAACGGTAAAACTAGAAATAACTCAAAAAAGAAAAGAAAGATTAAATACCTGCAAGGGAAAAAAATTAGAAATAACTCAAGATGCTACTGGATCACCAAATAAGTGGTGTAGATGTCTGATTTCCATACTGGACTAGAGGTATAGAATACTAATAGTAGCAAAATTCTTAACAAAGTTTATTGTCTTAAGAAATAAAAGCACTCTAATTAAAATTTTACTCTTATCACTCAGTTGATCTCAAAAATGTTTAAGAAAACAAGTTAGAATTATGACTATTTTGCTTAGAATTGCATACAAAGTATGTTTTAATTAAGGACCAATGTTTTAGTTATTTGTGACTTGGTGAAAGAAGTTTGTTGCCTTTTGGTATAAACAGTAAGTATAGATAACTATACGACATGAGACTAGAATGTGTCCTGGTGACACCTTGGGTCATCTCTTCCTAACCAGAGGGGAGAGGGGAGGGAGTTTCAGGCGAAAAGGTGAAGGGGTCACAGAAACAAGTATAAAGGACACGTGGACAAAAACTAAGAGGGGTGGAAATGGGAGGGAGGTGGGGAGCACTGGGGAGGTGGAATGGGATGGGAGCAAAAGACAGAAAACTGTACTTGAACAACAACTTAAATAAGTAAATAAATAAATAAATAAATAAATAGAAAAATAAACTCCAAATCAATAATTGTGAGATCCTAGCTTGTCTTTTCTCATCCAACTATGTCTATACTAAACTACAAAGGGAACAGGACTTAGTAAAACACATAATACAGTACAAGGAGGAATATATACCACATCTCACTTACATAGCAACTTCAGGTGATTTGGAAAATCCCCCTTGAACATTCTGACTAAGCAATATTTTACAGTATAATATAGTAATAATAAAATCATATTCTTGATAATGCCCTAAGCTGGTTTATCTTTGTTACTCAAAAGTAATGTGCAAAGTGGATAATATCATAGTATTACACTTCTAAAAATCATAGTATTGTAGAAGTGTAAAAATCCACTATTTGATGGAGGGTTATAATTAGCATCATTAATTCCATTTTGCAGGTGACCCAATATATTGAAGAAACTTACTTAACATAGCAACTACCATATTTACTAAACTATAAGACACACACACATTTAAAAACACAACAACTACCAACTGCCACTTGAGAGACCGAGAGGAGAGCTGTGACAGAGCTATTGCTGCCTAGGCTGCTGTGAACACGCTGTGCCTGGAGGGCTCATTGCATCATCAACATGTCGATTTTGCCTGGTAGCACCACAAACAATTGTATCTTAACTCATTTTTATATTCTTAACTTTCCATCAAGCTTTGTTTCAAAATTTTCATTAGAAGACTACTTTGCAATGAAAAGTTACTGCACATGAAGCAGACAACGTGCCACATGCTGGGCAGAGCAGTTTAAGGCAGTAGAAAGTGCTTGATCCTTCAGAGTAAGTCTGAGAATTCTCAAAGGTAATTTTGTGATGGATCCATGGATCATCAAAGGCTATCACTTAGAGTACCATATGTCAATAGCATCTTGCTAGTATTCTAGAAAAGTTTTTTAACTTGATTTTTAATAAATATAGTTTATTGATTATGCTATTATAGTTGCCCCAATATATCCTCCTTTGCTCCTTTCCACCTGGTACCCCCATTCCCTCAACAATCCCCCCTTAGTTCACATCCATGGGTCATGCATAAAAGTTCTTCGGCTACTCCATTTCCTATACTGTTCTTAACTTACTCCTGTGTATTTTGTACCTACCAATTTGTACTCGTGAATCCCCAAACCCTTTCCTCCATGGTCCAACTTCCCCTTCCCAACTGATAACCCTCCAAATGATCTCCATATCTATGACTCTGTTCCTGTTCTGCTTGTTTGCTTAGTTTGTTTTTTAGATTCAGTTGCTGATAGTAATAAATTTATTGCCATTTTAATGTTCACAGTTTTGATCTTCTTTTTCTTATATGATTCTCTTTAACATTTCATATAATAAGAGCTTGGTGATGATGAACTCCTTTAGTTTATAGTTCTCTGGGAAGCAATTTATCTGCCCTTCCATTCTAAATGATAGCTTTGCTGGATAGGATAATCTAGGTTATAACTTGATTTTTGAAGTATATAATTCAGTCAAAGAAAATAATGAAGTGTGAATTTAAGCAAATAGGAAATAAACATGAAACTGTTATTATTCAATGATATTACCATTTCTAAGGATGTTGAAGGAGTTAAGATCCTGAGTTTGGAGAATAAAAAGCCCTTTTCTCTGAAGCTTTACAAACCCACAGATGACAAAATCATTTATGAGACTTGTTAGATTTCACACGTGGGAAGGTTTTAGAAAATTAAATGTTGCTACTGAAAATGAAAATGGTAGTCTATGTATTGAATGTTATAACTATTTAGATTTTTAAAAAATATGTTTCTCCCAAAGCTGATACCAAAATGATGGTGAATTTTACATTATATGTTAACTTAGAATTAAGGAAAACAGTGATTGATGATAAAGATAGAACTAAAAATTCAGGGCTCCAAATTTCAAATCCAGTAAACTAAAGACTCATATCTATTTATTTGTCCTGTTGCTAGCTTAAAAAAAAACTTAAGTAAATATCTTAAATCTCTGATGAGACATTTTGTAAAAGATCATTGCTATTTTTTCAAGAAACTTTTAATATTTGCTTAAGCAAATTAGTTACTATTAGTAACATTGTAAGAAATCCTCAGTCTTTTTCCCTGCTTGTGGAAGGGCTGGCATCATCCCAGAATAGATTGTTATCCAAAATCTAAAAAGTACACAGTCCCACATGAAAATGAAAGCCAAGGGTTTTCAAATATTAATTCGTGCATTAAAATATCATTGTGTCTTGATTTTCCTTTTTTCCTTCACAGTACACACATCTTCATTCCTACCCAGTTCAATATGATGGCTGATAGCTCCATGTGGCTGTTTACATTTACATGAAATCAAAATAAAAATTCAGGTCCTCTATTGCACTAGCTGTATTTCAAGTCCTCAGTAGTCACATATGGCTTGAGGCTGCTGTGTTGAACAGATATAGACCGTTTCCATCAGATCAGAAGGTTCTACTGGACAGTGGAACTGCAGTTTCGTTAAAAGGATAATCTATTCAAGGATTCTTGGATGCTATTTAAAGTGAACATCAAAGAAAATGATCTTGCCTCAGGTTGTAATCAGTACATGTAGACATTTGCATGTTAAATTTGAGCTAGTCATAGAATTTTATAGCTGTAAGGACCCTAGGAGGTTATTTAATATAACTCCTCTTATTTTACTGTTTTGGAAACTGAGGTGCAAAGAGGTTAAGTGTTTTGTGTAATATCACCTAAGATTTTGTGACAGAGTTTAATCATTAATATTGGCAGTGACACTCATTTACAAATTTTGAAATGAGGATATAAAATTAATTCTTGCACTAAAACTAGGTAGAGAAAGTTCCCTCTGGAGCAGATCCAACCTGCCTATTGTGTCTCAAGAAACCAAATTCAAAGCTCTAGTCTGAGAACTGTTCATCTATTTTTTTCATCTAGTTTCTCTAATTATTTCAGTGTTTGGTTGATTCAGCCAGGAATGTACTCAAAATGTATCTTAAAATACATTTTTCAGCTTTAGCAAAACATTTAACTTTTGTAAGGTATCTATTTCACTAGACTTGTGATTGATTGGTTGAGGAGTGAGGATCTACAGAGTAAAAGGTTTGAAGAGAAGAAGCTACTAAGTTCCAGCCTAGGTATTGTTCCTATATTTTCCCTCATTCTGCCTAATACTGAAGTATCAGGCAATTTTGCATTTAAATCTCATGTTGCCACTTACTAGTACTGTGACTCAGTCCATTTGGGCTTCTATAACAAAGTACCTCAGACTGGATGGCTTAGAGACAATGGAAGTGTATTGCTTACAGTTTGGGGGGCTGAAAGTCCAAGATCAACATGCCAGCATGCTTGTCTGAGGGCTCTCTTTTGAACCACAGACTTCTCGCCCTATCCTCACATGGTAGAAGAGGCTAGAGAGTTCTGTGGGGTCTCTTTTATAAGAGCACTAATCTCATTCATCAGGAATCCACCCTCATGAACTAATCACCCCCAAAGGCCTTAACTATTCATAACATTGCTTCGGGGAGGTTAGGATTTCAACATATGAATTTGGGAAGGACACAACCTTTCAAACCATAGCAGTGACCTTGCAAAAGAGTAGCCATATTCATTACTACATGCCCCCTCATCCACCCCCATCCTTTCTGCAGGAAGCTACCCTACTCTTGCTCCTGTTCAGTCAGAGTGTCCATGTTCACGGCTTCCTCAACTTCTTTAACGAGGGCATAGTGCATACGTTTGCACATAGGCGGTGCCTGATGCAAGGACAGACATAGGACTTACATGGCCTGGTTCACAAGAATGAGTCAGGTGTACGGTATTTTGCAATTCACAACCAGAATGTTAAAAGACAAGACCAGTTAGTTGTGAGGGCAGTGGCTGTAATCGAGGGTTTCCGAGATGCAGAGAGCACTAGTGTATGATTTTGCATTGCTTACAAGCAGAAATGAGTAGGGGTTCAGAAAAGGAAAGCAGAGAAAGTTGGGCAGTGGCAGGGGAAGAAGGACAGGCATGTGAAGAGAGAGACTGAGGAAAGAGCAGACTGCTTCAGGGAAGCTGAAAACTGCTCATAGGACACAAGGGCAGCCCTTTAGTGAGCAGCTGCCGACTCGGAATCAGGCCCAATTCCAGTGTAGCAGAACTTTTATTTCTTAATGACTTTTCCTGTTTGAGTTTCCATGAGCTTCTGGGTCTCTTTAATATAATTTCTTCTTTTTATTTTTTTTAACTTGCAGTAATTTGTTATTTTTTTGTAATTTTTAACAAAAAGGCTCCTATCTAAACTAGGGCTAATAGTGCTAATCTCAATAGTTTGCTGTAAGGATTAAAAGGGAAATTAAAGGTGGCACCCCCTAGAAACTCAGTAATTCTATTTAAGGTAGTTAATTACACAGTATTTGGAAGAACTGAGATTAAATCGAACAAGTAATTTCCCTAAAATTAATGAAAACAAAATTTAGGATTAAGATAACATTAGAGTTTCCTGAAAGTTCCAGTTACTCGTCTCCAGTTTCCAGCATCCATTACAAATTGTGCACAGAGCCCACGTGCTAGTAGCAAGAAGCCATCAAGAAGACACTTCTATTGCAGGCATTGCTTATGCCACCCAGATCTGATTCTATTCTACTTTCTGGACACAAGAAATATTACATTTCCCAGACCTGTAACTCAAGAGCATATTAGTAGGTCTGGTCAATAGACAGACAGAATTTACATATCATTGCTGAGCAGGGGCCACGACTATCCTTGGCAGCCCATCAGCTCTCTTCATCTAGCACAGTGATTCTAAAAGGAACATGATGAGATGATGAAGCCACATGAAGGAAATGGCAAAGGTCTATAAAATCACATCTTAGAAAAAAAATCGTGTCTTAGAAAAGAACTGCACGGTGAACTGCCCAAAATGAAGCAGAATTTGTAAAAGTCAGAAACACTTTTAAAGGCTAAGCCCCTGTGACATTGGATTAATATATTATACACATTACCTATTCTGTTCTGACTATGCTAATTCCTAATGCATTGGTGAAGAAGTCACTGTTTTTTCCTGTGTTTTGACATCCTTATATACATAATGGAAGACATTAGACCAGATGGCTTCCAAGGATGTTCCTAGGGTGGACATTCATTCTATAATTCATCTCTAATGCCTGTCCTACTATCTTGCAGATTTACTGAGACGATACTGTGAAAACTAACAAAAACATTACCACTACATTCTTATAAACAAAAGATGTTGCTGTCAAAGCTGACAGCCTCCGAAAGAGATCTTGTCATTTCTGAATTAAGCACTTGAAGTGATAATTTTAATTTTTAATTTGGCTATATTTTCTTTTCCTTTACTACAGTGGGAAAATTTGAATAGGCTTTTCCCCCTTGTTTTGCCAGTATTTGAAAGTACAATCTAGAGAGTCCGAAGAACCATAACTGACTAAGCAAATCTGTTAGCTTTGCGATGGCTTTTCTTTTCTTGATTTTCTCTGTCGCCCATCTGTGAATCTTATCTCTAGTGTCCTTTGCTAGTACTCTGAATCTACAGGTCAGCCCTATCCAAAAATCCTGTATGAGTCACTATCGTGACTTGCAGAAGTATGCTTATATTATAATGCATAAGTATGGTCATGATAGGGAAGAATCTACTACCTCCTTCAGTCAGTAGTACATGTCAATTCCAGAGATAAAGATCAAAATATCGCCTTGGAAATCCAGTAACTCCCAGCTTCAAAAACAGCAGTGGGATGGTGAGAATATCTAATGATTTGCATCTAAAACAACTTGAGGCTTTAGTTATGAATCTGTCCCTTCCTATCTGGGTGACATTTGGCAAGTCACCTAACCTCTAAACCTCAGCTCTGTCCTATATAAAATGAGTTAATAGCAATTACTTTACAGTATAATTGAGAAAGTAAAAGAAGACAACTTATGTACAGTACCGAGAATAATGCCTAGTTCCATGAGTAGCTACAAATGTCAGTTCTCTCATTACTTTGACATAGGGAAGATAAGGAAAGACTGTAGATGACACCGCTCAAAGGAAAAGGCCTAAAGAAAACTAATAGGAGGCATGAGGATAGTTTAAAGGGCCTGAACACAAAGAGGAGAAGCCAACAAGAGAACTCATAGTTTGCCCTGGATTGACATTACATTGTTTCTATGAAGAATGATAAATAAAAATGTTTAGCATAATGCTTTTTACAGATTTTTCCCAAATGAGTTTTAAGGAGAAGAGATATAAGAATCCAAAGTGTGGAAAGAATATCATTTCATTTTAAGGATAAGCCCTGAAAAGTTTGAAAATTTTTCAGTCATTTAACAAGTTAGTATCCAAACTAATAGGAAAACTCATGTGTTAAAACAACCAAGTCCATAGACTATTGCTACCTTTAAATCCTTCTCTTCACTAGATACCATGTTGTATTGACTAGAAGGTGCACAGGGCATTTCCTGACCCAAAGCAGATGAAAATCTGATGAAGAAGAAAATCAAATAAATAACCAAATTGAGTATAACATGGTAAGTACTGAAGTGGAGATAAACAAACATTGCAAGTGAAACTCAGTGGGTGCCTAAACCAAGAAAGAAGTGTTTGTACACATGTTGTGGGAGGAGGGTGGGGATCAGCAAGTCTATTTGGTGGAAATATTCCCTTGCTCTTTCAGGCTGGTTGTAATGTTAGGCAGCTTCCCAAAGACTTTAATGGGGTTTCTGACCGTCAAACCTACCTAGCCTCCAGCATGAAAGACAGGAAGTTTTGAGCATGACGTTCAAGACAAACATTCCGTGCATCTAAACTCAGAATTCCATTGGATCTTAATAGTTTTTAATTTCAGTATAACTTTGTTAAAAGGTAAATTCTTGGCAAACATTTTTAAAGATTTGTAAATTTATTTTTTGACAAGTAAAAGATGGTATTTTGTTTTAATTTGAATTTCTTTGATTTCTAGTTCTATTGAACATTTTTCTATTCATTTATTTGTTTATTTACTTATTGTTGTTGTTCAAGTATAGTTGTCTCCATTTTTCCCTCCACCATTCTCCCACCCCACCCATCCCTACCTCCCACCCTAGATCCTACACCCCTTTGGCTTTGTCCATGTGTCCTTTATACATGTTCCTTGAAGAACCTTCCCCTTCTTTCCCCCCATGATCCTCCTCCCCACTCTCTTCTGGTTACTGTCAGTTTGTTCTTTATTTCTATACCTTATCAGCCAGTATTTCACTAGGAAAGAGGAAGTCTTGCTGGAGCCTGAAGGTAGAGAATTAAACAGGTGCAAAGAATGGAATGGTGGTAGCTGGAGAGATGCGTAGACCAAAGAAAAACTGCATTGACCTCTCTTTGGGCCAAGGATAGACGAAGCTTCTACCAGCCACTTTAGTAAACTTTTGGTTCAGTTCACCTGGCATCAAAATGTAAGGAGGGAATAGTAGAAAGTCCATTCTTTTAATTAAAGTTAATTGAGAGAATTAAAGCACACTCACTTATTTTTCTATTTGATAGAAGTCTTGGATGAAAGTTTGTGGTGTGGTGATTGAGTCCTCACTCATTGATCCCAGCTGAGAAGTGGGATCCAGTCTTACTACTCTTTACTCTTTGGCATGTGCTATCTTTCCTTCATTGATTAACTTTTCATTTGTTTAGTTCTCCATCCTCTCCAATAAGGAATTTACAAAGACTCAGGAAGAGCACTACAAACTCACTGACCATAAGCATTAGTTAATGACTTAATATATCATGTCCACATAAATAGTTAATAACTAAATTCACAACAAGAATGATGGAATTTGAGTACTAGAAGCAACAGACTTTAACCCATAAACAAATCCTCCTTCTATATATTCCTATAGAAGGTTAGACTCGACAAAAGTGATGAATCTGAACATTCTAGAGGATCATGGCAATGGAAGATGGAGGCTACAAGATGTCCTCTCTTCACGGTTTGATGGATGGCTCTACTGTCAACAAATCATCCAAGCCAGAATGCCAAGCTATCTCTAACCACCTCATCTACCTTATTGATATCATTGTCCACATTGAGAATTGTACTAGTTTTTTTCTTCCAATTTTGATTCTTACAATATTTCTTGAATCCATTTGCCACCTCTTTCTATCCCACAGCTTTGCTTCACATCAAGCTCTCTCTTGCTTATTTTAGTGAAACAGTCTCCCATGTGATCTTACTGCCTCCAATCTTGTCCCTCTTAGGTCTATCTTTCACATAGTTTCCAGGGTTTGAAGGTCACATCTAATGATGCAACTGCTTCTTCAGTAGTTCCTCATCTCCTATATTAAAAAGTCTGAGCTCCATTCCATCACATCCGAAGCCTTTGATGATAAGATAATGATGAAGATGAGAAAGATGGCTAACATTTACTTGGCGTTACTACCTGCCAGATACATATATGGCACTAGATATTTTATGTATATTAACTCAATCTCTTAAAATATATATTCTTATGAAATAGATATTATTCTTCTTTACAGAAGAAGAATCTACATTCAGTGTTTGTTTGCCTGGCTAGTAAATGTTGGAGGGGAGATTTGATCCAGGGTCAGTTATTCCCCAGAGTAGGTGCCTATCTACTATGTAACACTTCCTTGTCACTCCTGAACCAAATTGACAAACAAGAAGAAAAGTTCCTTTGTATCTTTTAATAGGTCCAGTGTGCAATTGAACCAAAGTGATTTTAGCAAAAGTCCTACAGTTCATTTAGAAAAAGCTAAATTAGTTAGCCACGTGGCTGAGATGAGCCAGTGATTCCCTAAATCAATATTCAGGCCCCCATGGAAAGCAGAAGTAGGGAGCAGCTTGTGCTTTTGAACACTGACTTTCTCAACTTTTTATACTATTCACACTTTTATTATTATAGGATGATACTCTTAGCCACTTTTGTAGACCAAATGCAAGTTTTCAAAAGCCACTGGTGAATAAACATTTTAAGTTTCACCTTGTGGTACTGCCTTTCAATCAGTAGTTTTATTTCATCAATATCTCCATTTTGTTTTGTACTAAAATATTTGTTTTTGTAACTATTGGAATTTTTTTGCTTTATTTCTGGCTCTGAATTGTTTTTAGTTTCAATTATAGAAAAATAGAAAATAAATGTACTGAAACATTTATGTCAGGAAAAGCCATGGAGATCATTGGGCATGTCAATAGCAATGCTTTGGCCTCAACTAGACACCCTTTCCATTTATGCAGGTCACCTGTGCTTTGAATTATGAAGGAAAAAGGAAAATTCAAGAGTATGTTCATATTCTTGGAAATATTTCATGAAAAGTTGTGCTTATGGATCAAAATATAATTAAGATTCTCTAATATTATAAGCTCTGGAAATGGAAACCTCCCTTTAACATATACAAAAATGTTCTGAATAATAAATAGTTGATCTGTCAGAAAGATATCATTTCTTACTGTGAAAGGCATGGGATTTTCAGGTTTTTCTGCATGAAAAAGGAAGGATTCAAATGTTAGAACCTCCATTTTCCTAGCATCATCCTCTTTGTTTACTTAAAATTTCAGTCAGAGAACTGTTTTTTATTCCTAGTAACAGCAGTGCACTGTTGTCCTGGCACTTGATTTTCAGTGGAGCTAGTAGGCAGAGCCCTCTCTGAGGGAGACTGATTAAGTACGAATTAGGGGAACAGGTGGACAGCTGGGAGAGCTGGTGGAAGTGAGCCAGTGAGCCTGTGAGGAAGGCAGCAGCAGCAGACAGAAGCCGAGTCTGCCTCTGGTGACAAGGTCTTCAGAGACTCTTCCTACAGGCTAGGCTTGCAGCTGGGAACATCAATCTCCCTCCTGACCAGGGCTTATTAACATTCTTAGTATCACTTTCAATTAAATTTCTTGAATGCTCATTTAGTTTCTAGTTAATAAGGCAGGATTGGGTGTCATGTATGATCCAGCAGGTTGTTTTTAAAGGATAAAATAGAAAAGAAGCCCTACAATGAGTTAAGTTGGAGGCCCTGTTCCTATGCCAACAAAGCACCCAAACCAACGGCCACTGTTGGCTTTCCAATGGTCAGAGAGCTCTTTTTAAGTTATTTTTCCTACTAGATGAGTCCAATCAAATATTCTTAGAAAACCAACATATTGTTCCCTGATGGCTGCACAAATTCATTCAACTTTTTTGGTGCAAGTTATTCAGGGTTTATATAGTAAAGTACTCCAAAAATCAGAAACAGGGGAGGTATTTCTAAGGTAATGCTGCAGATAGGATCTGTCAGGCTCTGAATACCATTTTTTTTTTTTGAGGTGATAATGCGAATAACAAAAACAATCACTGTGAGAACCACTATTCATTGTCTATCATCTGTTTGTCACTGTGGTCACCACCCATAAACCATCATTTAATTACCACACCAATTCTATGAGGTAGAAATAATACCCGATTTTAGATGCTGAAACTGAGACATGGAGCTTAATTTGTCCATGATCAAAAAGCTAGTTTATGCTACTAGAGAAGTGGCAATTGCATAACTAGGTATCAGTCTTTTATCTCCAGTCTTCTCCTTCCTCTACTCTCCATTCCCTTGAAAGTCCAAGACCACAGTGTGAATCAGCCTTAAGCACTGCACAGACTCAGTAGACTAACTGGCAGAAGGCTGATGAGGTAGATAAGAGGCTGGCAGGGAGAAGGATCACAGTGCGCTTATCATGCTGGAAGAGTGACAAGAAAATGCAGAATATCATTACTTTCCTCCAAAAAACATGTGTTCATGCCCTACCTACACTTTTGAGGATTGTTGAAAGCTCCAAGGTTTTGAAGTTAAAACCTAGTCTGAGCCCCAATGATGCCTTTTTCTCATGTGAATCCAGAAAAGCTACCTTATGTGAGTCTCAGTTGTTTACAAAGTCATAAATTTTCCCCACCTGGTTAGACATATTGACCGTAGGTCACAGGTGTGGGTAGGTGAACCAGGCTTGATGAGTCATAGTGCCCCATTCTGCTGGACACAAAAAATGGTCCAGACATGGCCTTTGCACTCCTATAGTCCAGGCCTGTCCAAAGAAGTGGGCTGTATATGAAGAGAATCTAGCTCTGTCATTAAATACATAGGACTTTGAGCTAGCATTTGGCCTTTCTCTCTGAGGTAAAATTATGGGATTGTATCAGAGTAGGTTCTCTCTACTTCCAACAAGTTTTAATAGTCTATTACTCCATGTGACGGAAAATACATCCCCGCCTTTTCATTTAATATGCCTGGGTTCTATAGAATATCAGACATGGGAGGAAGTTGTTTGGAGGCAAAAGTCTCTGTTCAGTGGCTATGATAGCTAAAACAAAAAGATTTTTTAAATGAGTTTTCAAAAAGACTTTGTGCACTGGGGTTTGGAAATCTCTTTAGAGATAGTCTTTGAAAACCAACCCACTCACAAGAAACTTTGTAATCTTTGGTTTTGTTCTTTGGCATATGACTCCAGACCTATAAAAGGAGGGAGGTTTTACAGGGACAGAGTTTTTTAAAACAGTGAGGAACTGTGATTATAGCATAAAGGCTTTGTATAGAAATGTTCTAATAGGAAACAATAAGTGGCATTTAAAATAAGAGCCCATGAGGGGAAAAAAGAATTCATGAAGAAAAGAACATTGCATTAAATGCTTGCTGACTATGTAATACAGTCAACAAAGAGAACAACTTTTTACTACACATCTTCTATTGGAAATCAGAAGGTGGCAGCACTGCTTCCTGAATAGACTCTGATTGGCTCCATGGAAACTCACAGAAAGAAAAAACCATCTTGTAAGTTACAAGCAGCACTTGAAGTCCATTGCTGCAAGTGAAATGATTATTGGTGAAATGCACCCCTGAAAACTCTGAGAATTTTGGGGGGCATTGGCATACTGACTGAGTTATGGATAGCTTTCACCTCCAAGGGTGCAGTGAACCCAGAAGCTTATCAGAATTAGCAGTGGGGCTCTGCACAGTTTCTGGCCTTTGGCCCAATTCCTTTTCATCAGAAAAGAAAGTCCCAATGTGTGGTCCCCAGATCTATAGCATTAGAATCACCCGGTAATTTGTGAGAAATATTAGTTTTAGGGCCCCACCTCAGACCTGTTGATCAGAAGTTCTAGGGTAGAGTCCAGAAATCTGGGTTTTCTAAGCCTTTCAGTTGATTCTGATATACAACTTTGAGAACTGAAGGTGTAGGTATTGAGATCCATATTTGCCCATATCGTTATCCATATAGGATAACATATCCATATTGATACATTGTTATCCATATTTCCAAATGCAGGGAAAACTCTCAAATAACACCTTGCTGTAAGCAATCACACAATTATGTGTTCTTATGTATAGTTTTAAGCTATAAATAAGCTTGAATAGTTTGGGTAGGTAAAGGAAGGGTAATCTTAAAAAAAGTAATCCCTAAAAAATGAACCAGAACAATTAGTGATAAACATAGGAAGTAATTGGGCTCCCCTCTGCCACACATATCATTTGAATTTCTGCAATTGTCAATAGAACAAAATCTTCAGAAAAATAATTTTATTTTAAAGTAATTTTCTCTATGAGAAATGTTTACAACTTATTACTTAATACAATGAGAATAAAAACTTATAATGATTTTTAATTGTTCATAGATAGAATAAATCACCATAAAAATGTAATGCAAACTATCTGTCCTACAGAGAAAAAATAAAAGCTAGAAGCGAAAAGTCAATTACACTTAAAAAACATAAAGATTCTTGGAAGAAGTAATTTTGCCACTTTAATAGACATCGACTAAAGTCTAGTCCAGAAAAATGTATTTCTGTTTTATTAATTAATTGTGTGGTTTTATAGTGGATGGTACATAATGAAACCATTATTCCCTTAAATAAAAGATCATAAGCACAGAGGACAAGACCACAGGCAAAACAACCACAGCTTTGCAGGCCACTCTCAGAGGACCTCAGGAGGGCAGTCCTTCAGTGCGACCACAAATTTCAAGGTTCCATCTAAATTTGGCAGATCCATAAAGTTCAATTTGGCACAGCATCCAGACTTGATCAGCATTCAGATATGATCTTTTTTTTTTTTAAACCAAACCCACAAGAAACTCATAGTGGTTATTACTTATCATGCCAATTTTTTTTTTAATTTACCATGAGCAACAGAAGTACAGATCCAGCCAGAGAGTCTGTTAGCTGACCCACATGCAGTCTTCTTGGTGCATCTAAGTGGAGAGTCAAATTAAAATTGGAAAAATGATTAATGAAAACACTATATCAGATCAGAAGAAATTAATGGGAGGGGACAGTTATACTTTAATGTGTCCATCTCCACTGTAGAAGTAGACTTACCAAATAAACCTGGAAATAAACCTGCAGTTTGGGTTCCTGAGTCACAGCATAATTCTCTCTGCTTCTCTGACCAATTTGTCCAAGTTTTAGGCTAAACTTCCCTCCCTCCTCAGCTGACACTTTGTTTTTTGAAGTATCTTAATAACATTTACTAGGATTCAGTTAAGTGCAATCAAATTTCCAAATATGCCTTAGTCCTGGGAAATGATTTGTCTTTTTTGTCACCAATTAATAGCACTCCTCTTCCTACAAGAGCTATCATAGTTGAGTGCTCCTTGTTTCAGAACTCAGGACAGCAGAGTGCTTATTTCTAGACTTCCAAAAGTTTACATTCCAACTGGAAATACAGCCAATGTGACAGGCAACTATAATTCAGCAGTATGGGACATAAAATGAGAGGGCAAGTAGTGAGCTATGGTGCATAAGAGGGACAGCTGACCTTAATACTGAAATCAGGGAAGGCTTCCTCAGAGCAGCAAAGTCTATGCTAAGTCTAAGGCTAAGGGAATGGGAGAGGGGGAGAGAAGGCTTCTAGGCAAAGTCATGGGAGAAGTTCAACTCGAAAAGAAAGGCAGAGCATGCCACATTTGATGAACCAAATGGATTAACATGGCTCCAGCACAAAGTAGAGGAAATGGGAGAGAGTGAGATGGGGAATGATTGTGTTAGAGTCATAAGTTGGGCCAAACCAAAAGGGGATTTGTTTATGTAGCCAAGGAGTTTGTTATTTATGTTATGGTGATGTGAGCCAGTCAAAAGTTTTGAGCAGAAGAGTGACTCTATATAATTTGGATTTTAGAATTTTATTCTGGCTACAGGGCATACCATGGATTAAAAAGGTACAAAATTTGAAGGAAAATGCCTTGTTTGTGTTTACAATAGCAGCTAATAATTCACTCTTACTGTATGCATGCCAAGCATTTTATGTGCATCCAATTTAGCCTTTATGACGCTATAAGTTAGGTTGTTCTAGTATCACCCTAATTGTGCAGATAAGAAAAACTACCATTAGGAAGTTTAACTAATTTGCCCAAGGTCACAAAACAGGTAAGTGTTAAACATACAGGATAGGAACTGAGTCTGTGCACTCACCTGTTGCACCACTGTCTTCATGCCAGAGGAGGTGATGATCTGAACCAATAGTGGTGGCAGGAGAGCAGAGAAGGCCACACATTTGAGAGCTATAAGGCACTAGAAAGGGCAGGGGGTGGTGACAGCTTGAAGCTAGGTGGTGGGTTAGGGTAAGTGAGATGGTATGAAGAAGTTTTAAGGTTGGCTCAGGGTCTCTGCTTACGTTGGAACCTCTGTATTCCTAGGCAATCTTTTCACTTGTTTGCTGGTTTTTTTCTTCACAGAAACCATCTCAAACTTTCTCTAACCTTCTCCATTCTCCTGCAGATGCTGTGCTCTTCCATATCTCCCCAACTTCAGTAGTTGATTACATTTCTTACTTGTTTTTATATCTTTGGCAAAAATTTATGATAGTGTCCTTCTTTTTGTCATGCCAAAATTAATTGACTGGTTCTTTAACAAACATTTAGAACATGATATGAAGAGACAGAGATCAATGGAAATGAAAAATATGACCTCTTTATTTCTTGCGTAGAATAGTATCAAATAATGATATACATTTCTAGCCCTAGTTTCTGAACATTTTGCTAGAGAAGTTTTTCTTTTCTGTTTCAAATGTCTAAGCTGATAAGACTTCCAGCCTCAGAAGGCACAGAGAGAGTGGGGGAAATCAGGTCTTCTACTGTGGAGCCTGGCAGGTATTGGTTGATCACTCACTTCTCCAGAAATTGCAAGAGGATGTGTGACTTTCTCCTTTATATTTTAGATGGCTGTTAGTGATGAAATCCTGCACAACTTGTATTTTCTCATTTAGAGGAGGAAAGGCTAGATTTTGCTATTTTCAAACATAATTATTATAGAGTAGCAAGCATAATTGTTCCAGAGAAATATCCATGTGCTTCAATTTCCTTCCATTGAAAGAACTTATATAAATGATCTCTTCATATAAAGTGGACAGGGCCTTATGGTACCATGCTTCAGGAATATTAGTTTATTAAGCCAATCTCTTCCCAAGTACAGGAAGAATTATCACAGGAAAATGTCCAAGATGGTCTCCTCAAATATTTTACTGCTCAGTCCTTCCTATTATTTGGAGCAGATGGAAATACTAATCTTTGTGGCATGGCACATGCATTACTTTGCTAGTGCTGTCATTAACAAGATACCACTGACTGATTGGTTGAAATAACAGAACTTAGTGTTCTCATGTTTCTGGAGGATGCAAGTTCAAGATCTCTGTGTCAGCAGATCTAGTTCCTTCTGAGGCCACTTTCCTAGGCCTGAAGATGGCCATCTTTTCATGTCCTCACATGTCCTTTTCTCTGTGTATGTCTATCCCTGATATTGCTTCCTCTTCTTACAAGGAC
>PVKM010027162.1:0-18927 GCA_004027735.1 Carollia perspicillata | reverse complement strand
ATATTGGGTGTTTCACATGTACTCTGGCTGCAAGACAATTTGGGGAAGCACATAACCTGCTTTACCAACCCTGGTAGTGGAAGCAGGCCCTGCCTGCTGGGAAGAAGGGGAAATCCTACTCTCTGGTGGGGAAGCAAGGCTGGTGAGTAAATAACCAGCAGAGTCTGCCACCATCCGTCATGATAAAATTAGGATGCTTAATTTATAAATGCATGAAAATGACCATTTCTCTTGATAGTGAGGTCTTGATATTATGTGGTGGAAATTGAAAAGGGATACACCATTTATAACACTCAGTTACCACGATGGTGGTGGAGTGTAATACATAAGATCGCTTGTCTCCAAACAAAGTTATTGCCTCTAATTCTCAGACTGTTCATGTTTGCCATTGTCATCATTGTGATTCTCATCATTATGGTGAATTATTCTCTTCAAATAGCATTCATTTAGTTCCGTGCTCACACAAGGTACTGTGTCATCTTTCTGCTTCTCTCAAAAGTGTGGCAAATAATACTTTTGGAGAAATTAGAGTGTTGGGAGGATAAATGAGCTCTTGGAGGTGTATTTCATTGCATGCAACAGATGAGCTCCTGAATACGTCAAGTATACATTGAAGTTTTGTAAATTGAATCAATTTTGAATGCCCTAGGGGAGCTTGGTATTTAAAGGAACACTGTAGTGATTCTGTGTTGCCAACACTCTATTTGAAACACAGATGGAGTCCCAAGTTCAACAGCTTTGTAAACTTGTATTTTTTTTTTCATGTTGGGCTAGTCTTAACTTGACTATGTGCTATATTATTTTTCAGAGAAAAGTCATTATAAATCCAAGATTGTCTTTATTTCTGTGAGCATAGAACATGTAATTATTTTCATTGCTATCTTAGTATTATCATTATTTTCATTATTATTCATGCTTTCAGATAAGTTTTATTTTGTATTAACCATTTTGGATGATTCAAATAGTAAAATCACAAAAATGGAAAGAAAGCTCAGGAATCACGTATATAGTCATCTTTCAAAAATATAGTTCAACAAATGATTCATGCCAAACACATATACATACATACACACACACACACAGATAAAAAAAGGAAAAAAGAGAAACCAAAAAAAATTTTTAAAGCAAAAAACAAAACAAAACAAAATGAAAAATAAGCCCCCCCCGCAACACACAGGTAACCTAAGGGAAATACAAAGTAACCTAAGGGGTGAAGCAGAGGTGAGGGGTGCTTCTTTCAGCTGGATGCTGCCCCCATCACCCCCTCTCACAGGAAGGCATCTAATGTCACTTCCTTGTGCTGCAGTCTCTGGAATCCAACTGCTGGGCTCCAATCCTGCCGCTGCTGCCTCCGAGGAGGCCAGGTAAGGTATCGCTTGTCTTCTCTCTGTCTCAGTTGTCTTGTCAGACTGTCAGTGGTGGGTGACAACAGTCACTACCACATGGTGTTGCATGGGTGGGACGAGTTTGTACCTGCAAAGCACTCAGAACAGCACTTCTCCTGGAGGTGCCATTATCCTCTGCAGAGACACCTTCACAAAATACCATGACATGGAAGGACATCTATTAAAATTTACCCATTTAATCCCATTTTGTCAATGAGCAGGGGCCCTGAGCAATGGACTATTTTTCTCAATGTCAGGCAGGGAGGAGGCTTAGCTTTGGAGGCCCACTCAAGAGTTTTCCCGCTGAGGCGTGACTTAACTCTAGAGGTTATTGGCACTTCATTCCAGGGACCCAAGAGCAAGGCACACCAAAGCTCCACCTAGAACAGGATCTCTCAAGCTGGGCAACACTGGCGCACTGAGCAGCACGCTTCTTGCCGTGGGGAGCGACCCCCTGCAGCCGAGAATGATTTCAGCGGCATCCCTGACCTTAGCACAAAAGTGTCTCCAGATTACAGAATGTCCTCTGGGGGATGATATCGAGTGCATTTGAGAAGCACAAAAGATGGTTCCAGGGACACTTCTTAAAGAACCCACAGCTCCCCTTGAGGCTTACACCCCACACATGACCTCAGGGAACTTACCCAAGGCTCTGAAAGAGAAGGGCCACACTATTTAGGCGTGCGCGCACCATATTCATGAAATAACTACTCATCAGAATAATGCAGAACTTCCCCATGTGGGTTTGAAATTCAGGCTCTGAATACTTAAAGCTGACACAAGATTGGTTATCTGCAGCCCACTGTCATTACAGGCCATGCACGTGGAAATCCCTGCACCTTGGAATCCAGCAGAGTGGAGTTGCCCTGTCAGCGTGCGTGCTGAGGCTTTACTAACCGGGTCCTGGGAGCTCTCAAAGCTCAGCCCCTTCCTTAACCTGAGCCTCCCCTCCCCCCTCCCATCCTCCCCCTGCCCCCATCACACGCAGGAAACTCTTGTTTACATACCTGTTTTACATTTTTCAAAGGACTATCTGGTAGAGAACACAAATTCCATTTGTGGAACAGAATTATCAAAAAGGTGATAGATGTTTTATTGCATTCTATTGTTTGCATGCTCCTGTGCATACTACAACCTTAAATTTCTTACTAACAGTGTAATTTGTATGTAGCACATTTTAGCTTACAAAGACTCTTCATGTATGTTACTGTATTATTTCTCTTACAGCAATACTTAAGGAACATCCGTTCCCAGAGGTTAAGTGATCCTTTCAGATAACCCCATCAGTAAAAAAACGGCCATCACTCCAAACTCAGTAGCAACCTACCCCCCTTACCTGCGGTTTCACTTTCACGGTTTACGGTTTCAGTTACCTGAAGTCAGTGGTGCTCTAAAATAGTAAATGGGAAATCTCAGACATAAACAACTCATTCGTAAGTTTTAAATTTTTGTGTCATTGTGCGTCCTGTGAGGAAAACTTGTCCTGTCCTGCTTAGCCCCGCCTATATCATGAATCACCCCTTTTCTTACCGTGTGTCCCCTTGGTACCTATGCTTCCTGCGTGCTCAGTTACTTTGTAGAAAGTCGGTTATCGGGTCACCCATTGCCACATCCAGTGCTTGTGTTCAAATCACCTCACTTTCCTTAATAAAGCCCCAAAGCCGTTCACATAATTTTTAGTACAGTGTATTGTTATAATTGTGCTATTTTATTATTTGTTACTGCTGTTAATTTTTTACTGTGGCTAATTTATAAGTTAAACTTTACTATAGGTTTGTACACATAGGAAAATCATAATATATAAAGGGTTTGGTACTCTCTGTGGTTTCAGGCATCCACTCGGGGGGCATCGATAAAGGGGGGACTGGATCCTCTAAAGAAAAATCAATGTACTTCCACATTACATTTCCTTTAACAATAATCACAGTTAAGGGTTTTATCTGAACTCTATTGCCATGGTTTGGAACTATTTGGAAACTACATTTAGAGACTGCTTTTAGAGCCTATGGCCACCTTGGGAGCTACATCAGGGGAATAAGAACCATGCCTGTCTCAAGGCATTTATTCATCTACCTGGCAGAGTCAAGGTCAATTTTAGGTATGATCTGGCTTCCCTGTCTCAGAAATAATGAAGGGTAGACTCACCAACTTCAGTGTTTTTGACCAACCAGTAAACCAGCCCTTTTAAAACTTTTCTTCAGCATACTTACATAGACCATGTATGATGACAGGCCAGAAAATATTAGAATTGAAATGAGCTCTAAAGATTATCTAAGATCAGTGATTTCCAAATATTGGTCAGTGGCCCAGTAGTGGGGCCGCTGCATAAAATTTATGCATGAAATTTCCCAGGAAGCTTTATAATAGTGTAGAAGCCCACATGGAGATAATGATTCAGTACACGGAGCTCATGGATCGGTATTTTTAACAAACACCCCCAACAACTGTGATGTGCAACTGATGTGGTCATCTCACTCATTCTGTCAATGACCTTGCCCGGGGTCAGAAGTGGGCTAAATCCCAGATCTGCATGCTCGCAGGCCAGCTTCCCTTCTATCTTAGACCACATTCCCTTCCAGGAAACCATCCACCCATCAGTGCGGCTTGGGAATATCTGGTTGGCTTTGTGTGCTTGCAACTCTCCAGCTGTGAGAACTGAAATCAATGAACGAAAACTCGAAGATGTGGTCTGCCTCAGACTCTGAGGGCAATTCTTTACTAAGGCCGAGAAACTATGCAGAGCTCCAAGTCAGCAGCTCTGCATCCAGTTAGTTCAACCCCTGGCAGGCTCTACATTTACATTTTTTAAACCATTTTACATTTTTTTAAAACTAATTTGACGTGCCAAACTCTAAAAAAAAAAAAAAAAATCAGTGGTTATCACACTATAATTGGGGGGGGCAATTCCTCTATTTGTGCTCATATTTTAAAAAGTTTTATATGCCTCAATAAAACATTAGTCTCATGGCTATAAGAAACAATTAAAAATGATCCAATAGAGCACATAATGATACACTATATATATAGCGCACCTGATACTGATGCTCATACCGTGCATCATAAGGTTACGTCTTTTCCTTCCTAGATCATAAACTCAAGAGATGGCTAGCAGCAACATGATGATTCCTTCAGTCTGATGTCCTGCATACCACTCCACCTCATTCCTTATATGCAGTGAAAGTTCATAATATATAACATTTCTGAGTGAAGGTACCAGTTTAGGGAGCACATCTCAGCTCACATTATAGCTGCTGTGCCCTGAGCTATTAATGTGGCAGACCTGCGGTTAGGGCCAGGGACTGGGGGGGCATCTGGTGGTCAAGAGGCTGTGTCCCTGCAGGGAGGCAAGTTTGGCTTCCATGGCTCTTTGAAATAATTTTGCACCCTGGAACTTCATGCACTTTTAGAATGATCACGAATGTGGCCTGTAATACTTGCATTGCTTATTTCTAGCATTTCCCCATCTGGCAGGAAAATGCCATTTTATCCAGGAAAATCCTAGAGCCTTGAAAAATTGGGGCCCTGTGTTTCCAACAGTGTCCTCACTAGCTCTCCACACAGTGAACTATTTAAACAACAACTAGCAGACCATCCAACTACCAGCTGACCTTTTAGGAGGAGGCTGGTGCTTTTACCATACACTATGCGGTGTTTCTTTCACCTGTGCCCTTGCAGATGCTGCTCTCTGTGCCTGGAACATTCTGCCTTCATCCTGCCATCTGCAATCCATGCCTCACCCCCTTCACTCACACACACACACACACACACACACATGCGCGCGCGCGTGTGTTTTCTTTGTTCACTTTTATGTATTATTTAGAGGCTGCCTCACTGTTCCTTTTTTAGGGCAATCTTCTTTGACATTCTGGAGTCCAGATAGAACAGCACTCTTTTTTGCCTCCTCAGAACACAACACTCCCCCACTGAAGGCACCTGTCACACTGAATTGCACTTGGCTACTTGGACATTTGCTTCACCCGTCAGATGCTAAGCTCTGTAAGGGCCCGGACCATGTTTGAGCTGTACATCATCATACCCCAAAAAATCATGAATGCCCAAAGCCAGCATGATTTTTGTTCTTAAGAAAGTTCTCTCTCACCCTGTATTTGAAGATATTAAAGAGTACTTCCTCTATTACTTTATTATGAAGAATGGAGCACCTTTCAGAAAATCATGTTAAGTCTGAGTTGATCTGAGTCAATAACAGGTTTGTACATTTAAACAGTTCACTAACCTAATTAGCTTTTTTTTAAGGTGAAAAAATAGCGCCAGTGCTAGTAATTATTCCTGAGGATATGACCTCAAAATTAATAGTATTGCAGGTCATCTTAAGACTCTTAATGATCATTTTACAAAAAGCAGTACTGAAAGCAAGTGTTTTGCAGACACCATTTCTGCAGTGGTGGAGGAGTGAAGGAATAAGTTCCTCCAATGCCAAGGGAATGGCTACTTGTGGTTTTGAAGCTACAGAGTCAACACAGCTGCATCTCTGCTCAGCAGGAGGAGAACACGTGCTCTGAAGAGTCATAAACACGATCGAGACACAACACCGTGCACGCACACACGCCGGCTGATAACGAGGATGCACGCGAAAACTAGAAGTGCAGTTGCTGACGTGTGAGAGTGGGAAAGAGTGTTTTGAAATCAACATATCATTTATCCTTTATGTCACTTAAATATGCATGTCAGACTTTGTATCAATAAAGTCTATTTTATAAATAGAATTTAACTATTTTATTAACAGACGTTATTTTTGTATTCACATTAGATAAAAACACCGTGGGGACTTTATTACTACAAATATGAAAGATGACCAATATACGGCATGTATATTTGGAGGAAACCCCCAGGTGTGTTGTTTGCTGAGCCAGTGGTACAGGACTGTAACATTTGTGCTTCGATGGTGGTGTCTAGACGGACTAACTCACAGCCTCTCAGACTCCTCGGGAGACGCTCACCACGTGGTAGTCAGAGCCTCCGCAGTTGCAAAGGCTTTCCTCATCCTACGCTGTCCCACTCCTGCCCCCACCACGCATGCGCAGGATGCACATCTTCCCTTGTCCCTCATGACTTCTTTGGTTGCAAAAGACCCAAACCCAATCCAATAAATAAAAAGGAAATGAGAGTTCTAGTACCTGAAGAGTCTGGGGATATGACCCCCTTGTGCCTCAACTTTGTCAGGACTCTGAAAGTGTTACCTGGACTCTCTTGGTCAGCTGTGTTCTCCGTCCATGTACAGCCCATCCCCAGGCAGACTGTCCTTCCCAGTGAAAGAAAGGGCAGCAGCTCCGGGCCTGAAATCCTCTCAGGTCAGAGCCAATGGGCACACACTCCTGCTCTGTCCAGGGCAGTCTCCGTGCCTGTTCTCTGCTCTGGGTGGATGATAGTCACATTGCTACCACAGCAGCATGGCTGAGGGACATCCCCGAAGAACAGCCTCAGGAGAGGGTAAGGAAGATGCTGTTCTGCCTAGGGGATGGGAGGTCAGCAAGGTGAAGAAGGATAAATGGATGTATGCAGCAAAATCAAATAGATGTCCGCTCCATTTTCATTTGTTCCTAATTTTAGCAGTAGTCCAGGTTAATTGTGTATCATTCAGAACAATGAAAAGAAGGAAAAACTATACACCACTCATGGCCTCGTCCCTCTGGGGGAATCTATGAAAAAGATTTTGTGGTGCTTCATGCTGATTTTTTCCACTTGCGTGATTTTTTAAAGGTTTTATTTTATTTATTTTTAGAGAGAGGGGAAGGAAGGGAGAAAGAGAGGGAGAGGAACATCAATGCATGGTTGCCTCTCATGGGGTCCTCACTGGGGACCTGGCCTGCAACCCAGGCATGTGAAGAATTGACTGGCGACCCTTTGGTTCACAGCCTGTGCACAATCCACTGAGCTACACCAGCCAGGGCCACTCATGTAAATTTTGCACAATGGCAATCAGATATTGTTATAGATTCTGTGTTTCTACTTACATTAAATAATAAAAATTTGACCATAGTGTGAATAACCTTTCATAAGCAACTTTGATGGTACATTAAAGAGCACTCATTTTACGTGACCATTTTCTTTTCTCCCAGTGGGATCCACCCACTGGTACTTGATCTCTGAGGCTGATATCTGTCTTCCTGTTGTCTGTCCAGTCTTCAGTGATGAGTTTGCTGTCCACATATTTGCTGGGACTGCACTCGGGCTCGGTTTAGCTGCCCAGTCTCGGTGCCGGGACACAACTTCATCAAGGGATGCTGCGCCAGGACTGTTCTTTCCGACTTGGGCTGTTCCTGGAGTGCCTGCTGTCTGCTGAGACAAGATTAAAGGGTGGCTGAGCCCCTGGATCCCAGATCATCAGACCCTCGCCTTCCATAGGCACTGCGTGCAATAGCAATGGGTTTATTTCTTCCAAAATTACACACCGAACACCTGTTAGGTGCCAGTCATTATGCCACTGCTGGGAATATAATGACAAGCAGAAACCTGTATCTTCATCTTGCTCACGGTCTAGTGAGAAAGATAGACATTAATCAGTATTAACTATAAAATCACCACTGTGATAAGTGCAGAGAAAGAGAGGGACATGGTTATGAGTGGTTGTAATAAGGGAACCTGATCTTCTCAGTTACGATATCTCTGAGGAAGTAGTGATTAAATTGAGATCTGAGGGTTGAGTGAGCAGTAACTAGCAAAAGTGATGGGGTGGAGAAAATAATTCAAGAATACAAATGAATCTCCTGATTCCTTGACTTTCTGCCTTAAAATTTTATTCCTTCTCTGAGACCTTCTGTAAGAACCTTGGCAGGCAGGGAAGGATTTTCTGAGAGAGTGACGTTTGAGCAAAGACCCAGAGAGATGAAGGAGAAATCCTCCAGATGTATGGGAAGGAATGTCCCTTAGAGACATTTATGCAAAAGCCCTGCGGTGGGAGGGTGCTCCATGTGACCCAGAAACAGCAGGAGGCCAGTGGCTGGAACATGGAACATTTTGAAGAGAAGGGATGTTTTGAAGACAAGTTCAGACAGTGAAGGAGAAGAAAATGCAGGTCCTTCGGGTCTTTAGTCTTTATAAAGCATTGAAAAGAACTTGAGCTTGAGTCAGATGAAAGTGAATTTGAGTGAGATGAATCAGATGTGGAATTATGGAAAGGTTTTAAACAGAGTGACTTGATTGGACTTAACATTGAGAAGAAACAGCCTGGCTGTGTGGGGAAGAGAGTGCATGGAGTAAAAGTGGGAAGCACAGAGCTCAGAGCAGAGGTATATCCCTATTTTACAAAGAAAATAAAGGCTCAGAAATTTTAACCCAATTAAAGTCATCTAATGCCTGGACTTGACTTAAACTTAAGTTTAGCTAATCCTTCAGTTCATGACCTTTCTACCATGCTATAGTGTGTGTGGGAGGGGAATGGAAGGGAGAGGCATATTAGAAAAGTAGGATCATAGAATCCTGAAAATTTAGATTTTCTTTTACTTTTCACTTACAATGTCATGTAGTCTCATAACTTTAATCACTTTTTTTCCATAGCATCCTTTTTAAGGCCTATGCCTTAATCAGTGTATAGATGTGCTGTCTTCAGATAGTCCACCTCCTGTTGTCATTTTTTAAAATTGTACACCTAAGAAAATATTAGCACCGAGATTTTTTTATCTGTTTTAGGAAGGAGGCCAAATATCCCAAGAAAAATATTTCAAAACCTGCTGAAGAGTAGTTGAGTTTTCATATGTGAAAAATCAATTTCACTTCTAACATTGTTTTGGCATTTTTTTATTTTAAAATACTTAAAAGAATGTCAAAAAGTCATATTATCATATTTGGTGAAATAAGCAGGAAACTACGCAAACTACCAATTAAGCAGACTTGGAGATATAGTCAATATGTTCATAAGGAAAGGTGGTAGTGTGTGTAGAAGTTGAGATGGGCATGTTTTCACATATTAGTTTAAAAAAATCAGTGGGCAAATGCTCATCCTTTGCCCTCTGGAAAATTGGATCTTCATGTTTTATTGATTTGCTGATGGTCATGATTTCAGAATGTTCTCAGTTCTCCTTTCTCTTACAGCAGTTTAGGAGCATAATTTCTCCCCCATTCTCTTACCTATTACATTTCTGGGCCAGTACAGAGCTCGGTCTTTCTTTCTAGGTTTTTCAAGTTTCCCTTGCCTCCTTTATTATTGTGCTTGGAAAAAAAAAAGAACTTTTTTCTTTCCTTTTTCTTAAGAGTTTTCAGTGCTGTGGACCTGAGAGAGCCTACATTATATATATATATAAACAAAACCAAAAACAAACAAAAAAATCACAAGCCTTCTCCTGGGCCAAGGCCAGCAGTTGGGCCTTCTGCAACACTTCACGTGGTGGAGCCAGAGATGGGAAATTATTCAGTTAAATCTCTAGTTCACCACTGTGGTAACAGTGAGGCTGTTTCTCCCACAGTCTTACCAGCCTCGGAAGGAGAATAGAGTTGCACCAAAGCACCAGTTTTCAAGAGTATTCGACTGCAAAAATGACACTTTTCTATTTGCAAAAGATCTTGCTTTTGCTATTTTCTGGGACAGAAGGAAAGTTCCACTACCATTTCGGAAATCAATATGGCTTTTTCCTCCGTTGCCATAGGTCATTATAGGGAAGTGACTCATGTTCCTGAAGATGACTATGAAAAACGATTCCTGAGGTGGAGCCAGCTCTGCCCTCCCTGCGGGCAGCCATTGGAGGCTGGGGACTGTTGGCTGAAAAAATGAGAAATATCCATTTCTAATGCTCAGTGTAGCCATGCCAAGCAGTTTGCAGTGGAGCATTTTGAGCCAACATCTCCCAGAGCCCAGGGCAATTCCCCTCATCATTATCAGAACTTATTTAGGACACTCTTCCTGAGTTCTTTGGCTAGCATGTTACAAAAATACAAGAGATAATGAAAGATACAGCTCCTGCCTGAGGAAGGATTGCTCTCTGCAGAGAAGAGACAGTACCTGTCTGAGGAGCTGGTTCTTATGGCAGCCTTATGGCCTTGTGTAGAGCTGGGAGGCCACACACAGCGCAAAGGGCCTTGGCATCCATGAAGCTGGGCCTACTCAGGTTCAAGCTCTTGCACGTAAGTGACATTGGGCAGGCAACTTCAACTCCCTTAGTTTGGGGATCCTCATGTGTGGATGGGAAGAACAATTCTTCACAAGGTTCTGACAAGGGTTAGACAAGATGACATAAGTAAGGTGCCTGGCACATTGTAGGCACATGAGGGGGGATGAACTTCATTCATTCCAGATGAAGTTCAGTCCCTTCCCAGAGTGGCAGTGTGGCGCACAGTCTCACCCCTTCTGGCTCCACAGACAAGACATCACCACAGTGAGCCAGTTCCTTGGTTTGTCTATTCAGTCTATTTGAATTTATTTTAAGTGGACAGTGTATGAAGACAATATCTTAACCCATGCAGCCACAGACGGTAGATTTACATGTCAATCTGGGAGACATGATTTTTCATTTAAATTGAATAACAGTTGTACTATTTTGCTTTGCTCTTCTTGAGTCTAATTTTTTTGAGCATGTGTACAGCTATTAATATATTTGGTGTCATCAGCAGAGGAATAGCTTTACAATCTTTAAAAGTTGCAAGTTTTACATCAGGGAATATACGATTTTATATCAGGGAATACATGATTGGAATTGTAGAAGTCAATAGAATTTGGATAGAAATCAAATAGAAAATCAGGTAATTCTAAAAATGGTTCATGTTTTCCTTCTGAGACATGTAATCAAATATATCTGGAAGTTCTCTCGGTTGAAGATGAAACATTTGACAATATTGTGACTGCTATTTTAAATTTTGTGAAAGAGTTTATCATTAAAGATAAATTTATTTGCTTTTTTGTTTCTAATTATATACTATTCTGATTTATTTATTTTATTTTTTATTTATTTTTAAGTATATTTTATTGATTACACCATTACATTTTTCCCAGTTTCCCCCACTTTATTCCCCCTCCATTCTGTACCCCCCAACCCTCCAGCATTCCCCCCCTTAGTTCATGTCCATCAGTTGTACATACAAGTTCTTTGAGTTCTCTGTTTCCTATACCATTTTTCATCTCTTCATGTCTATTTTATGCCTACTAATTATGCTTCTTCTTCCCTGTACCTTTTCCCCTCTATTCCTCCCTTCCCCCTCCCCACTGAAATCCCTCCATGTGATCTCCATGTCTCTGATGCTGTTCCTGTTCTAGTTGTTTGCTTAGTTTTTGTTGTTTATATTATTTATTATAATTTATCATGCCAATGTAAAATGAATATGTAATGTTAATACAATATTGAATATATGAAATATATATATACATACACACACACACACACACACACACACACTGGGACTCATACTAAGTTTAATTCTAACGTCAATGGGAAACACCGCCAATTCCAGGGCTATAAGGAAAGAAGAGGTAATTAAAAACATGAAAGAGGAGGGCATGTGATTTGGGATTAAACTCTCCCTGAACAGGGAACCACGGGATGTACTGTTGGGAGCAGGGTGGTGTTCCCCATTCTAGGTTGGGCGCGCCGTTGTAGCTCAGGTGCTGTAACATGCGATTCTCCTGTGGAAGCGTCATACAGTTTTCTCCTGTCAGCTTAAAGTCAATGAAGATGCTCATTTTTTTCTCACACTCAGCCAAGACAAAATTCCTTCTTTCAAATCCTTTATTTACAGAACTACTAGTTTCATTTTGGAGGGGGAAAGGGAATAGGTGAGTAAGTAAATGCAGTCCTTTACAGATAAGTATTCCGATTCATTTTTATTTTTAGATTAATTTTGTTGTTTCGTTCTGCTGAGATCTTTTGAATTTTGAATTTGTCCACAAATATGTTACGTATTCCTTCTAGTTGTATGTCACCAACTAATTTGTTAAGCATGTTAAGTATCTCTATTCCTGGTATCAATTTTAAGAAAATTGCTGTCGGCCAAAGGGAAGCAGAGCCCTGTGGTAAGTTACAGGAGAATTTTCAAAGTGGGCATCAATTGGCATTGACCTGTTAATATAATACCACAGTAGTAGTTACTGTAGATTTTACCACAATGTATCATTGTTTGGGTCGTATTTTAACTTAGATATTTAGAACAGTATCATGAGTACTTTGCAAAATGCCTCACTAAAATCCAGATATGATTTATCTGTGATATTTTGTAGCTGCTTCTTCAGTCTGCACTAATTTTTCTAAGTGAACCCATGCTGGCTCCTGGTGACCTTACAGCTTTTCCTAAGCATTTATAAATCACGTATTTAATCATCAATTCTTATATCCTACCTGGAACTGATTTCAAGCACACATTGCCTGTAGTTAGAAATAACTATAGTCCTTCCATTTTTCACGCATACCAAGGAAACTTGCAGATTTTTAGGCATATATCCTTCTCCTATTTGATAATTAAGAAAATAGTGATTTAGTGATTTTTGCAAGGGTTTTTTTTTTGCACTTTAGGGAATATTTGAAGCCATTAATGTTGGGGGTTTTTAGAGCATAAGCCCTTTCTCATGGTTGGGGGTTTCCCTCCTTTTCTGCCTCTACTCAAATAATCTTCTGCTGTCAGCCACCGGGCCATAAAAGATATCTGTCTTCTTTGTCTAGACTGGAGTTTGCTTGAAAGCAAGAACTCTTTCTTGTCTCCCTTTGAACAACTAAGTTATCTTACATATATAGTGGGCTTTGGGAAAGGTTTGCTGCTTCATCATAATAACACAGCCATTCCTTCACTGTCATATCATCACACACCCAGAGTTAGACTTCTGATGACCTTGCCATTCAAAAATTCAGATTAAAACTGGAACTAGATAAAAGATGTACATTTCATGATAGGAAAGTGTGCTTAATCAAGATCAACTTTTCTTTTAATGGGCTTATTTAGGATCCTATATGTTGTAAAAGGCAGATACGCTCCTTAACCTGGGTTCAATAATAAAAGGACCAATTGACTCCCGTGACTGAGAAATCCAAAGGCAGGGCTGGTTTCAAGCAAAATAATTTATTCCGTTGTCACCAAGAACGTAGTTTCTCTTCTTCTATTCACTCTAATTCTGTAGTTTCAGCTTCATTCTCAAGCTCTATATATTTTTTTCTATTGCTACTATAACAAATTGCGAAGTTAGGAGTCTTAAAAACACTACAAATATATCATTGTGGAGCTCTGGATGTAAGAATTCTGAAAAGGGGTCTTAGACTGCTACAGTCGAGGTGTCCGGAGGGCAGTGTTCCCTGTGGAGACTCTAGGGGAGAAGTTACTTCTTGCCTTTTCCACTTAGTAGAAGCCCCTGCATTCCCTGCCCAGCAGACCCCTTGCAGCAAGGGCACCACACCAACCTCTGTTTTCATCATCACACCTTCTTCGGTAACTCCAACTTTCTGTTTTCTCTTGCCACTTTGGAAGGACCCTTGTAATTACAATGGGTCTAATCCAAAAGTCCAGGATAATATTTTTAGCTCAAAACTCTTAACTTTATCACATCAAAGTCCCCTTGCCATTTAAAATAATTTACTCACAGGTGTCAGGGATGAAGGTACGGACATCTTTGGAGGGTCAGATTTTACCTGCTTAGTGTTCTCTCTGGCCCCAGAAGATTCACATTCACCCACGTGCACACTACATTCACCCCTTCCCAACATTCCCCTAATTTTGGATCCATTACATCATCAACTCAGAGTCCAAAATCTCCTCTCAATATTAGCCCAAAGGTCCCAAGTTTCATAATCTAAATCACATATGGAGGGGGTGTGGATATGATCCATTACTGGAGAAAATTTACGTGTACTTATGAAACTAGAAAACAGGGGATCTGATTTAAAAATACAATTGTACAACAGGCACAGCAAATGAACCACAACCGTTCTTGTTTAAAAGGAAGGAAGTGGAAGAAAAGAGTTACTCACCCTAAGCAACAGAGAAATTCAACTAGGCGAACACCATTAGTTCTCAAGGCCTGGGCATGGTTCTCTGTGGTTTGTCGTTCCACCCTCTGGGACCATGGCTGCGCCCTCTAGCTTTCTACCTCTGCCCTTGGACTCATCCTTTTTCCCTTCTTTTTCGTGAAGGATAGCATATGTATGTATGCCTCTGAGTACCTTACCAGCCTGTTTTCTGCTTAAAGGATCTTAGGAGTTCAATGTCCTCCTTTCCCTTTGGTCTCTCTGTCTCTGTCAGTCCCAACTGGCAGTTTCCACTCTTACAGCATTCTCGAGAACATTGTTGGTCTCCCATATATGTCTTGAGGACTCACTCCATTGAATAAAACTACCTTCTACAGATCTTTCCTGAATGATCCCTTCTGTACTCGTGGCTTCTGCTGAAATAGCTGAAGAGATAAAAGAGACACATGACTAATCCCCATAAAGAGCCCTCCGTGTGCCTGAGCACTCTGGCGTTTGATCCTTCTGAAGCATGAGCAAAGGGTTGTCCAGTCACACCCTTAGCTTTCTCTCTGGAGCACACTTCCTTGACGATGACGTCTCTTCACTTCAGTATCTTTTGTGATCTGGATGGGCTGAGAATTCCCCAGATCATCAAGTCCTGGTTCTTTTTCTTAATGGTTCTTCCCTCAATCTAACTCTTTTACTCTAATCATCAAGGAGAAATCAGGTCATATGTTTAATACTTAGTAAATCTTCTCAGTTAGTGTCCAAATTCATCACTTCTAAGTTCTGCTTTCCACATAGCTGTAGGCCACAACGGCGCTGTTTCCCGCCATTATATTACAGGGGTCCTCCTCCTTCCAGTCTCCAGTGATGTGTTCCTCATTTCCTTCTGAGCCTTCGCCAACATCACCCTTAGGTTCCATAGATCTACCAACAGTCTATATTCAAGGCAATTCAGTTGTGTTCCTATCATCCTCCTTAACATTTTTCCAGCCTCTGCCCTTGGCCTAAATCCAATGGCACCTGTACATTTTCGAGTATTTTTAACAGCAGCACTTCACTCCATGGGGCCAAAATCTGTGCCAGATTCTTCGTACTCCTATAAAAAAAACTGTCACACATTTACTAGTTTAAAACAACACAAGTTTATCATCTTACAATTTTGGATATAAAAAAATCTCTTACAGAGTGAGAATTGGCAGGGCTCGGTTCCTTCTGTGGGCTCCAGGGTAGAATCTATTTTCTCCCTTCTCTAGCTGGCAGAGGCCACCTCCATACCTCGGCCCATGGTCCGCTAGTGCCCTGACTCCTGCTTTCATCATCCTGTCTCCTTTTCTGACCCTGACTTCCTGCCTCCCTCTTCCATTTTCTAAGAACCCTTGTGATTCCATTGAGCTCACTGGGATAATCCAGGATAATCTCTTACTTATGATCCATAGGTTCCAGAGATTATAATGCGGACATTTTTGGAAGGGAGAGAAGGGAAATTATTCTGACTACCATGGGTTCTTCATAGGGAGCTGATGGAAATGCCAAGATTTCTTCTAAGTTAGTACCTTCATTGAAGCTCAGATGCTTCCATATTCCAGAGGGAAAAGGGATTTCTCCTAGCAGTACCCCCTTGGGAGACAGCCCCAGAAAATGCCTCCTTTGCTCTAATTAGCTGATGGGTTCAGCTCTGAATTTATCACCATGATCAGAAAGATAGGCTACACTGAATGACTAAAACAACTCCAGATCTATTACTTCAACCTTGTAGTTGAGAATGTGGAGGAGGAGTAGCCTCAAAGCAAAATATGAAACCTGTTACCAAAATAAGGGAGAGTGGATTCTGGGCAAAACAAACAAAAAAACAAACAACAGGCAAATCTCAACTACAATACATCCCTCCACCCCACAACTGCAAATTCGCCAAAGGCAATGACCATATCTTATTTATAGTTGTATAGTCTATACAGATATCACATAGCCTAAAAGTCTAATGTAATAATTGGCTTTCTTTAGTAAATGACTGAATGGTGAATTATTGCAATGTCATGTTTACATGATTTGATTTTCAGTATAGTCAAATTGATAGCCTAACATATACCATTTGACTAGATGTTATTATTTTTGCCAATATATTTCTAAAGAATCTTTTAAAGTCAGGTCATGATATTGGGAGAAGAACAGAAATAGAATAAGATAATCAATTTTCTGAATTAGGATAAGAAAAGCAATTCCATAATGGGGATCCTAAAAGAAATTACATGCTTTTAATTTGACTTATACTCTTGGGCTAATCTCAGAAAATCAATATCTGTGTTGACACCCTCCCCAAACAGCTACAGACACACATAACTTAGGGTACATGCAGTTTGAAGTAGTATAAGTATTGGTTAATCTGCTTTCAGAACTCAAAAGTGTGTCTGGGTGTTTGCATATGTTATTACCATATTAAATACCAGAAGGGGACTCTTATGCACCCAATGTCATAAAGACTATGTGATGAGAATTAACTATACTAAACTATTTCCTGTGGTTCCCATTTCTTTTCTCTTCTCTGATCTTCTGGTGTCCTTTTTTCCTGATAAAGAAGCTAGGTGGGAAGTGGACCGGACACTTCTGAGAAGAGGGATGAGGAGGTACTTTCTCTCCAAGGTATAAATTGCCATTCTGTGAATCAAAAAAATATTGAAGCTGTTTCCGAGAGAAGGCTCCTCCAAAATCAGTCTGGAGCCATCTCCCTGAGAGGGAGAGTGTGCTGGGGAGGTGAGTACAAGGAAGTGTCAGAAGCTAGTTGGGGAAATAAATGAGTACTAAAAGGAAGAGAAGTTGATGAACTTGTAGAAGCTCATTGGTCAGGGGCAGATGGCCTGGACTACCCAGGTGTGACTTAATTATTAGTTGCACTGTGTTAGGTTGCGCAGTGTCCATCTAGGACACTGGATGAGAAGGGGTTGAGAAGGGATTCAAACAGCATGGGCCATTCTTGTTCCTACTCTCCCACTCTTGGTGGACATCCTTTTACCGATGAGAAGAACAGGGATTTTATGACTCTCTCAGGAAGAGATTGTGACTCTTTCCTCATACTATACTTTCTAAGCCAGTGGTGCTTTTCCTCATTTGGTAGGGGCATGTGTGAACTCCTTTTGCACATCCAGTGAAAGCTAAGGATTCTCTCCCCAGGAAAACAATAGCATTGTCATAGTGGTCAGTCATTTTTCATAACATTTCAGGATATCCATGAACTCCCGGGAGTTTGTCAGCAGAGCTCTTCCAGAAAGACCCATGGGTCCACTCATGGACCCTCCCTCCAGACCCTCAGACTGCACCTCCAAGGACCTCATCCTCAGCTGAGGGAGGCATCGAATGTTTTGAGAAATGTGAGGATCGCCAAAGAGTTCAGAAGTCTTTTTATTTGGAGGTCACGGGCACTTCTTATTTTTAACTTTTCCAAGACGGAAAGGGATGGACATGGCTGAGAATCCAGACACAATTGTCCAGTTCTTGTGTCAGGGAGGTTTCCTTGATGATGATTTTCTCTTATATTGTCTGTGCCATTCCCCCCTTATTTTTAAATAGCTAGTTGCATTTTTCTGTTCTCAGAAACCGATGCACTTGAGAGAGTGACAAGAATGTATGGCAAAGAGAAAGAAACAACTAGGCAATGCAACACAGCGAGAGATGGAGAGACCTGCAGCCGAACAGGTGCTTAAGAGACAGGACTTTTACCAGAGTGGCGCTTCTATTCATCTGCCTTCCCGGCCAAACCTATTTGTGTCTAAGTTCACTTATTCAGCAAAAATGTATTGGCATGTGTGGTAGTTTATTCCAAACCCTACACTAGATCCGTGAGGGTGCAAAAATGTGTGACATTCAACCTCTCCTTTCAAAGGTCCATACAGGACCTTTGAGGTCCTGCAATGGAGAGAAAATATGCAAAGAAAGTCAGCTTAAAACAGCTTCCTGGAAGGGCTTCACTGTTTGCCCTCCTAAATTTCCTGCTCTGTGTGTGTGTGTGTGTGAGAGAGAGAGAGAGGAGAGAGAGAGAGAGAGAGAGAGAGAGAGAGAGAGAGAGAGAGAGAGAGAGATCTCATGTTCCAGGGAGTGCAGAAGCGCCTCTTGTTCTCCCAGAGCACCTCCTCATTACATGAGCCATCAGATTTACTACAATATTTTATAACTGTTCATTATGCCTTTCTCCCAACTGATCACAAACCCCTTGAGGATAGAGGTTGAGTGTTATTAAACCCCCTATCTCTGTTTCCTGGGAGCTAACAGGGTACCTGGGACATGATAAATGCTTTACAAGTCGTTGAATAGAGCGTTGCAATGCGCCCAGAGAAGGGAGAACCCCGGGGGAAATACGGTATCTTACAAAAGGAGGACCCTAGCGGTTAGGTCAGGAAACAGTGGCCTGGCATCTGCCCCTGCGTTTCTGGACCTCAGTTTCCCGCCTGTCCTAGGAGGGAGTTGGATTAGGTGATTCTTTCCAGATGGAAAATTCTACTTTAAATAATGCTTAGGGCAGAAAGGAGGTGAAGCCCTGGCCACCTGATCCTGCTTAACTACCCGACGAGGTTTGACTCTCGGAAATAGTTTTCGGGAAGGTGGCTGAGCGGCAAACCCTCTCTAGACGCTCGCAATGTTCGCCAGCTCCATTGACAAAAGTGACTTCCCACGCT
>PVKM010027161.1:0-18919 GCA_004027735.1 Carollia perspicillata | reverse complement strand
GCAGTGATTATTTCTTAGTTTTAAGGATATGTAACTGCAAGATCTATGTTTATTCTCATAAACTCTTAGGTGCTAAAGTGTCAGAGTAACCATATCATTTCAAATGTTTCCTTCCTAAAAATTATTTTAGTCTTTGTCTTCTTTATTAATTTCATGATGATGATGAATATATTGTAACAACTTATAAATATCTAGAAAGTTTAATAAACAGGAAGTACTATATAGTCTTATAATATCCAAAGGCACATTTAATCAAGTGTTGAGTAATGCTCAAATTAAAACTACTGTCATTCAGCAAATATATGACTATCTAGGCTGTTTTAGTTCAAAGCATGTATATTATTCATAAAATTTTTAAATATTTTAGGAGTATATAAAAATATACTTTATTACTATATTGATCCTAATAGTATTTAAAACTTCAAAAATGGCTGTCCATTCATGAGACGAGTATCACAAATATACCTTTTATATAGAAATGATTATCATCAAGTGGTTTCTTCTTTTTTCAAGTCCCTCCCTAAACTTAGGTGAGATCTTGAGAGAAGACAATATGGCTACCATCTAGAGCTAGGCAAGCTGCTGATGAGCAAAGGTAGAGGTATTGAAAACATACATTAATTTTTATTTTAATGCAACAAGTAAAGTTAATATAAAATAAACTTCCTAGAGAAGGTCACAGTAGGTTCAATTTTTGTAGACACTCCTGACAACAGCCTGCTGAGAACAGAATCAGCCTCCAAAGAGTATCAACCCGAATAAGATCATCCTGGGAAAATCACTGGGTTTTCAGAGATGGAGAAGAGTCAAATAAACACCACAGTAGGGATCTGTGCAAGCATCAGAGATTTTAAAGAGAGACATTGCTAAGAAATATGCTCTAATACTGTCTATGCGATTAAACCATTCAGCACTTTCATGGTGCCTCAAGGCTTAAAATAATTGCATGTCATCATTGAAGCATCATGGTGGTATTTGATTTTCAGAATGTTGTTCCAAAAAATGAAACTGATAATAATCACTGTAAGACTCTTTCATTCTCTTATGAGATGGTTTCTAATTTGAGTCATTATATAGCTAGATTCCACAGATGTAAATAAAAGCACTCTCCTAATGGTGTACTATATAAAATTATAAATGTGTATATATACAGCTATGTGTAACAGCTGTTCAGTTGGCTTTGCTTTTGATATTGTTTTATTTTATTCTACACTATTGCCATAAACTCTTTGTCCTTTCCGAGTTCCCACTGTTCCTTTCAACTTCACTGACAGTTATTGTTTCCCCTGAGAGCAATCAGTGTTTTCCATACCTGCCTACCCCTTGGGTCTCTGCTGATAAACAATGACTTAAACATCAATGCCAAGCAATGTCGTTTGACACATCTGTTTCATTAATGCAAATTGTGATGACAATTTGAACCCTCCCCTCTGATTTCTGGATGCATAACTACAGCAGATGCAAAGCCAGAGAAACATATCATGAGCATATAAACGATGTACCCCCAACACAACATGAAGGGATACAGAACATCTTTTAAAAGTGTTCCCACAATTTAACCATTCAGCTATAATGGTGACTTTAATTAATAATATTGTATTGCATATTTGAAAGTTGCTAAAAAAGTTTCCCCAGGTAAAAACAACATGGAGTTTTGGTTTAAAAATAATATAACATTACATTTTTATAATCTATAAATACTAAGCTTAACAAAAGGGTATAATTTTACATGTAAAATCATTTTTAATTTTAAATATTTATTTGATTTTGATCAAACCTGATACTCTGCTCTGCTTTTGGTTGTTAAAATTTGGAAAAGCAGTCCTAAAAATTCAACTGGGCATCACTAAATGTGAACTTGAGGTTTCTTTTTTTTTTCATACAGATAAATCACTTTAAAGTCCAAAGTGGAGAACAAGATGAAATTGAAAACATAGACCAATTTTTCATAGCTTTCTCCAGGTTTCACCATTATTCTTCACCTCTTTCAAATTTAATTCCCTGTATGAGGAAATACAGTCGATAGAGTTTTGTGGCACCATGGATCTGAAATCATTAATTCCTCTGCACCCAAGAGATTTCTCTATGTTATAGAGCGTTTTCTTCAGGAGTTTACAATCAGTACTCAGGTGAGGATAATTTGGGTACATTTACACCAAAAAGAATCATTTTAAAATTTGGAGTTCAAACTGAAGATGAGAATACTTTCCCAATTGAAAAATAGGTTCTTTTCTTTTATTGTCACTGTTTCTATAACATTTGTTACCATACTATCATATATTTACTGATTTTTCTGATCTTCACACATTTTATTTGACTATTAGCCACCAATAATGTCACTTACTAAGTAGTAAATCTACTCATAACATAGGCTTTACAGCTAATGAGAGCAAGATATCAATGTTTTGAGCACGGATATTTTTTGGGGGGTACAAAGCCTTCTTTATCATAGGAAAAACAATTTGGGATAGTTCTGTTTTCCCAGTTATTTTTCAGCACAGTGGATGCTGTTCTTATTGAACAGAATGATATACTCATGGCGAAGGGCATGGACCCCACTGTCACCATTCATTCGGTGAAAGCTGGGCTGCTGGGCATTTCAGAGCACACAGAGGAACACACCTTGTCCTCAAACACCACCTCAGTGAGACTTTCAGCCATGAGGTGATTATGAGAAAGAACAGTGACTTTCCAATTCCTTTCTTTATAGCTCTTCAGAGAGAGGAATTCTCATCTTGAAAACCATCCTTATTATATCTCTTCATGTATGTTAAAAAGGAAAGGGAATATTTTAGCGAAGATCAACTGAAATGTGACCTTGACTATTTTTTCACATTTCAGATTTTCACAGCAAGCCCAAACTGATAACAGTATCATCCTGAAGTTGGTAGTTGCCAGAAAATGTCATGCATTTCACAGATAGGTATACAGATGTACATATTACAAGAAATCACATATGGGGACCTCAAGCTCAAATGCACTGGCTTTGATGCAATCTTATATTACTTTTACACAGGAGTATTACTATTCATGTATTCACTTTTGAAACAGCAAAAACAAATCAAGTGAAATCAAAGCCTTGTTCTATTATACTTTTAAGAATTTGTGACTAAAAAAGAACCGTCACCCAACCCTCCACGATTCCTCTGAGTTTAACTCAGGGAGAAGGGATGCGTCTATTTTTTGAAAAGCAGATAAAAATGGAAATAAGTGGCAGTTTCCTTCATGAGCTTAAAATAGTTTTTCTTGTATGCTACTTTATCAATTCATGAGGTGAATAGATCTAACACAAAACAAAGGTTTTGTTCTGGTGTCAGTTTTAAAGTATATAAGGCAACCCCGGTTTAAAGATATCTGAGGGGCAGTTTTATCTAAAACGGGGAGGAGGTGCTCCTTCCTGTTCCTACTGTCTTCTAGTTACAGCCCCACCCCCCAGTCTCTATCTCTGAGTGTGTGTGTGTGTGTGAGCACGCATGTGCACACATCTGTCTGTCTGTCTCTGTCAATCTTCCTTAAGGCAGCTTTTCAGAGAGAAATAATAAATATATTTTTAAAAATCTCTTTCTTCTTTCTCAACCCATAAAGCCATTGGGACTACTAATCAGCTCAAGAAACATCTGTGCCATCTATGCCACGTATTGGGAGAAGATAAAACTGATGACTTTCTTTGGAGTCAAAAATAGTCATCCTAAGAAATGCTCATAGTAAGTATGAGAGAGACGCTAATTTTAACACAACCTAACAGACTAATCTGATGTGTTTTAATTAAATAGGTAGATAATTAGATGTGCTATATAAGTAGCTGATAGACCAGTGCATTTTTATATTATAATAAAAAGTTATTTAGTTAATATTAGAATCATCAATAAACCCATGTATAAATTAATTAAGGATTTTACTTAGAATACTTACTTGGTTTTGACCCTAAAGAACCTTAAATATTACATCTACAAAAAGGTATGTGAGATTACAAAAGTTGTTTAAGAATTGTAGAAATTTGGGGGGCTAAGTTTCAAATGGGAAGAGAACATTTTTAGTTAAAACCCAGTGACTAAATACAATAAATTTTACTGTATACAAATTTGTAAAATGATCTATGTGATAAAATCTTAAAGATTGCTGATTGCAAATCCCTTGGACATGTGGGGATGTGACATAATTAAATCTATAGTAATATCTGCTGTTAGGAACAAGATTGATATTCTCCTAGGTGAATTCTGTGTAATGATTCTGTTCCCTTTTCCCAGGTTATGCAAAACATGTTAATAACCAAATTATTGATCTTTTCTTAATTAGCTTGGAAAATGGTTAAAAGACATTTTTGTATGTGATTCTTTTTGGAAAATGTTTTGTAGAATGTCTATGAAATGCATGACCACCTAAATAGTTATCTTTAGTTTTCTCTTTTAGGTAATTGGCTTACTAAAATTCAGGAGAGGAGATAAGAAATAAGCCATCTCTACCAAATAACTGCCTGTTTTATAAAAGTTTGATAAAGTGATGTCACCATTATCCTTGAAGTGTGTATAACAGGGTGGCAAAGTAGAGGAGAGACTTTCTATGGCATTGTTACTTTGGCTCCATAGTTCTGTTTCCTCAGGTAGAGCTCGAATAACTGGCCTGACAAGCCAAAGGTTGTGTATCATGGACTTAGGAAAAGGGGGACACCCAAAACTGGCAAGCATATTGCTTTGCTTTTTATCTACCATTTATACTTCCCTTAGAACCAAAGGTATGTGTCTCACCTGGCTATAATTTCCGACAACTCTGAATCTAATCAAAGAAGATCTTGAATCAATGTGAAAGTACATGGTTTTTCCCACAATGCCTAGTGAAATCTATCCTCAATTCAAGGTAATAAAATATTCAAGTCTCCTTTCATTGGACATATAAATAAGAAAGGAATTGAAATTCCATTCTTAGAACATATGCTAAAAATTTTGAAGACATATCTCAAGGAAGATCATCATATATTATGGTCTATCTTATGGCACTTAGTGATACAAAAACTTACAATGCCCAATGTCTCCTGTCAAACAACACTGGGAAACTGGGATGTTCATTTTCAAACTGCTAATGTTTTAACTGCTTGCTGTCTGAGCAACCTTACGTAATTTAGTTTTCCAACACTTATACAATTATAAGTCAAACATCCAAGCTAGTATAATTCAGAAGATGTTAATTGAATTGCATAACCATATTCTATAAAGGTTCTCTAACTTTTTTAAAATAATCTTTGCAGGGGTCCTCCATTTTAAGAATATAGATTAAGAAAGACATACACATATTGGCTTAAAGCAAATATTAACTCTCCACATGCTTGTGATTAACTTGTAAGTACAGGGTCATTTTAAAAGACTTACTCATCAAAAAGGAAAGAGGACTCATGGACGGGAACAACAGTGTGGTGATTGCTGAGGGGGAGGCAGGTATAGGAGGACTAAATAGTAATGGAAAAATATGATGGAGATTAAATTTCAAAACATTTTAAAGACTCATCAACAAAAATGACAGAATTCTTCTATCCCCAGGTGAGAAGTAATGTTGAAAGACAGGCTGCAGTGTCTGTCTGGATATATTTGCCAGTTATCTGTAATTGCCCTGAATATGAGATACATGTGTCTTCCTTGGAACATAGGTTCTTAAAACATAAAAGACTTTTACATAGTCCTCGCACTGTAGAGCTACTGAATAAATGTAAATTGCTGGCGATTGTAAAGGTGGTGGAGTGTGCTGACATTTTGAAAAGGTTAGCTTCCTGTGAGGAATGGGACATAAGTAACTGCCCGGGTGCAGAAGCCAAAATGTAGTTCCTGCTTTGGGATCTGGCATCAGAACTAGATGAATTCGTGTGGACATTCACTGAAACGAGATGGCGTGAGGTATACGAACAACAACTTTTCGGGACGTCCTAACCTTGAAAAATGTGCCAGCAATGAGGGCCGTTTGTCCTTGCCGGTAGGAAGTAGTACGGCAGCACTCTGGTTCCAGTGTGTCTGAACCCACGAAAAGAAACATTTTATTTTAGAAATATTTCTCTTGAATAAGAAGCTGCCTTTAAACAATTGGCCAGCTTCCTTGAAATGACTGGTTCCATTTATTTGTTTTTCACTCGTTTAAAAAAACATTGACCAAGTAGCCAGCAGGTTCAGTCACTGGTTTGGGAGCTTGGCATTCAGCAGCTCCATTCCAAGTACCGTGAGCATACTGGCCCAGGAGCCACCGTAGCTCCTGGCAGAGGGTATGTTCAAAGTGCTTTACGGAATGAATACGAATTGAAATTACATTTCACCAAAATGTAATGATAATATACTCTTCAATAGAAAGCAAACTAATTCTTTTACTTTCTGGCTACTGTTTGACATTTAAAAAAACCCTTTTATGGGCAGAAATAATTTTAACATTTTATCTAAATATTATCATCACTTCTATTTTATTTTTCTCAAAATTTCTTTTTGGAAATCCATATACATGTTTCCTAGGTTTTACTATACCATCTCTTACAGAAAAGTATATTAATGAAACGCTCTTAAGAAGTCTTTTCCAGTCCCTGAAACCCTCCTTATTGAACATATTTTAAATCAGTGAACTTTCAAGGACGCTTAAGACATATCATCATCACCATTGCACCTCTGACTCACGTCTGCCCACACCCAAAGCCTAATTTTCTTTACTTTTTTAATGACCCTCTGTGGCTATAAATGAAAGATAAGTAGCAAAAACTGCTATTTGGAGACTTAAACTTTGGCTTTGTTACCACAAAATAGAGATGAGATGCTCAACAGCTATTGGTCCCCTTCAGCTGCAACAGTAGCTGTTTTATGTCTCGATAATGTATGAAGCTCTAGACCAGCCGCTCTCAAGGTGGAGTTTCCCAAGTACACGCATCAACTGGCAACTTGTAAGAAATCGATTTGGGGAACCAGTAATCGAGTAATCGATATTTTAACAAATTTTCCTCATGATTATGATTCACTAAAATGTTGACAGTCACTGTTCTACATTATCCCCCACCTTCAACCCTGCTGCATCATTTATTATTCTAGTTTAAGCAATTCCCAAATACATTTTTTAAAGAACCATTACCCTCTATTAAAAATCAATATTTAAGGGCATTCTTCAATCACTCAGCATAAGTCTGGACACAAGCTCACTGGGTAGGTAAATTTGTTCTGCATAGAACAACTCCCGAGAAGGTCGCTGGAGACTGGAGGGCACTGTGCAGTTTCTGAAGCAAAAAGGACCGTTCATGGATATCACTGAATCCAAAAATAAAATGCCCTATGTCATTAGTCAGGAGACTTCAAGCACACAGTGAATGCCTGTGTGAGGCATGGCTTCAGATTCACAGAGCTTCAATGTTTTTCCCCAAAAACAATCCAAGGCACTAATGTGAACTCAGAATGATCCAGAATAACACAGGGAAAACAACCATTTCATTTCAGAAAGTCAGAGATATGCACTAAGGAAATTGGTGGAAGTGTCCTGCTGGTTAATTAAGGAATACAGAAATGACAAATGCAGTCTCTCTTTTTCTGTGGAACAATATAAACCTCCAATGTTTGACAATAGTTTTGAAAGAATTAAACCCTGCTTTTCCTATCAATTCAGAGAGTTGACAACAAGTATCTCAAAAAAGAAATATCTGAATGCAGAACTGATACATCACCCTTCTAGTCTGTTTTCCAAAAACACATATCGGTCTAGTGTAATGTTGTAGCAATATCACAGTGGTTAACAACAGAGTCAGGAGCTAAACTGACAGGATTGGATTCCTGGGTCTACTGATTACCAGGTATATGACCTTAGGCAGTTATTTCAACTCTTGTCTGCCTCAGTTTTCCCACATGTAAAATAAGACCTATTGCCTCTTTAGCATTGCAATTTTGATTAAAAGAGTTAGTATTTGTATTTTAACAAATATTTTAAAGACTTATAAAGACTAGTAGCTGGAACATGACAGGAACTGAGAATGTTTATTAACGAATATATGTCCTACTGATATTCTAGTTACGGTTTCAAGGCAATATGTGTATAATCATATTCTTAGAGTTAAAAATAAAACTATATATAAAATTAACACATGTTAGATATAAAAATCTTACATATACTGTAGCATGTTTTTATTAATTAATCTTCATGACAATTTTTTCTGGGTAACTTCTATCGAGAACATGTAATTTGCTCAAACATTATCTCCTTCACAGAACATTATACACTGGCTATGAAAATGCAAAGAAAAAAGGTATACTTATATTCATTTGACAATTAATAGTGGTCAGGTCCACAAGATTACTGTTTCATAGACACTAAAATTAGTTTATTACTACAGGCCTTGCATTGTTAGTTTATAGCACTGCAATGTCAATAGATTAAAATTATTAAATAAATAAGTAACAAGCCAAGTATGTTGCTTGTATAAATTGAAGTATATGCTTTCTGATTACAAGAACCCATTTTCATGATAGTTGAGTATCCTAAATGAACACTCTGATAGAAGAAAGTAGACTTTTAGAAGAAGCACCTACAAAAGGTTATGTTTGACTAAAATTTCTTTTTGGTACCCATATTAAGAGTACTTAATATGGGTCCAAGGAAAATATAAGAAAACACGATGATGTTATTAAAGTGGTAGGATAAGTACAGACTAGTAACAGGTAAAACCCAACTTATGTCCCCTAAAATAAATGCAATTATTTTATTAATAGTAAACAAACTGAGCCCTGGCTGGTGTGGCTCAGTGGATTGAGCACTGGCCAGCGAACCAAAGGGTTGTGGTTCGATTCCCAGTCAGGGCACATGCCTGGGTTGTGGGCCAGGTCCCCAATTGGGGGCATATGAGAGGCAACCACACATTGATGTGTCTCTCCCTCTCTTTCTCTCTCTAAAAATAAATTAATAAAATATTTTTAAAAATATTAAACAAGTTGACATTCAATCATCAATTTAACCTCCATTTCCCAATTTTTTAAAAAACTCTGCCTAGCTTTACAAATTTTCTCATGTCCATTTTACTTACCTTATGTAAATGCAGAAAACACTCTTAGCCTTTTTTCTTCTTTAAAATTAACATCTTATAATGACAGGTGCTGTCAAATAATTTGCTTACCCAGCTATAGCAGCTAGCAAAAAGTCACACCATTCGTCTTTCTCACTGATAATTCGGGTTCCTTCTTGGAAGACCATCATCAATCATGTCTGGAGTGAGACTCGAGTTATTCTCTTGCTATACAGTAAAAGCATCATCCTTACAAAATAGCCCTCTCCCCCTAGAGAGTCTAAGCAGTATTGTTTTTTGGAAAGAATCCAGAATAAAAAAATACCCTGTCTCACTAAAGCAATATCACTACTTATTGATGACAAAGAGAAAATATTGCTTTGTACTCACTGTGAGCTCCTCTCTTTGTCTCTGCATCCTCTTTCTCCTACTTTATTTCTGAAAATAAGTAAAGCATTAAAATAGTAAAATGAAGAAAAACAAAGTTTAAATCTTTTACGTGACCTGCATATGCAGACTTTTGTTAGAAATATGAGATGATTAAGCAGCAAAACTTTTTGCTGTTGAAACACGGGGGTACAAAAACACCCAGGGTTCTCCAATGCAACGACATTTACTTTAAGAACAGGCACAAGCTAAAAGTTCCTCTTCCCATCCAAAATAAAGCTCGTTGGGAACCACAGCCAAGGGGACATGCCACTGATGAAAGTGGAAAAGTAGAAACATTAAAAGAGTGATTAAAAGAAAGAGACAAAAAGTTAAAGGTCAGGACCTTAACTTGCAAAGTATTTATTATAAATAATAAGTAATTGGCATTAGACATTTGGGAAAGCATTATTAAAGGAAGTAACTTTAATCATGAATAGAATTAAACCTTTATTATATAAAAATGTGAACTTTGAGCATGCACTGATTCAGAGAGTAAGAATATTGTGCATAAAAAAACAATCAAGATGAATAACAAGACTAAAGAAAATGCTTTAAAGATGGTAAACACTGCAGTAGGCAATTTGCAGGCATTAGTTCATTGGGCCCTCAAACGAACATGGAAGCCCATTCTATTACCCACCTCCTGGAGAATCTCTAGGTTCCTTTTGTCCCTTCCTTTACCTAGGAATGTATTCATTACAAGTAGCCATAATCACACATGGTCAGTCAATATTGCTATTTCTTTTGTGACCATTACATATGTTATTTTTATGTCACTTCTCAAAGTGAATTTTAATGCTGTTTTTGTTTATATGGATGGATATAAAGTTCCTTCAGGTCATGGATTGAGATTCATCTTCATTTATTCAGTGCCTGCAAATACCATAGTAAGCACACAATAAATATTTATTGAATAAATAAAGAAATGGATGAGAAGTGTCAGATATTCTGGACCTCAATATAAGAGGGAGACGAGCCCCCCCAAAACCACAATAGTCTTCTGGAGGGTAGGCCCTTTGTAAGACAGCCTTCCCCCACTAGGCGAATGTTCTAGGGCACATTTGTATCTGGGTACCAGCTGGTGTTGTTGTGAGAGGCTGTGGCTTCAATGTATTTTGTTGGACTCTTTCAATGCATTTGCCCATTTCATGATGGATGATTTACTAGCTCACCTGCCTATGCCACATGAATATTCGGCAGTTTTTGACCAAAACACAGCATGATCCCCCCATGCCCCACCCTCCCTATTCATCCTATCTCACCCCAAGCAAAATTTTTTTGTGTTTCCCAGAGTGAAAAAAGTCCTGAAAGGGAAATGTTTTGCTGATATGGAATAGGTGAAACAAAAAACAACAAAAGCACTAAAATAATTAAAAATCGATGAGTTCAAAAACAGTTTTGAGCAGTGGGAAAAAATGCCTTGATAGGTGTATTGCAGCAAATGGAGGAGCACTTTGACGGTGACTGAAGTTCAAACATGTAAATACACACACAAATTTTTATAAATAGATTCTGAGTTTTAGGGGGTCCCCCCTTGTATAGGCAGGAAAAATTTGAATCTATGTCAACTCAATTATTGGAAATAACTAGAAATATATTGTTTCCTACTCTTTAAAGTTAAATAATATTACTTGTCTTTAATAACAAGAGTTTTATTATCTAATTTGACTGCATATTTCTTAAATTCATTGAGTTAGACACTGGCTATGTATTTCTATTTATATGCTAAATTAACATATTTAAATTGTAATTAAATTTCATAATGCATGTAATGCCTAACACAAATTATAGCACATTATAAGCTCTTAAATATAGTTGGTTGACAACAATTACCTAAAAGGATACACTGAAAATCTTTAATTCATTAAGCAATTAATTGAATTTAGTCATATTCCTTTTTAAGTAAAGTATGATCATAGGACTATCTTTAAAAATTTTGTAACAAACTTAAGATATAAAAGGCAGCATTCATCATCAAACAGCCACTCCCTATATTACCCGAATATAATGTTTAACATAGCACATGAAATAATTTGAATAACCCAATGACTACACCTCTAACTACTGAATCAAACTGAGTATAGAGAGTCTAGGTCATTAAGTAGACACATACTCCCTCAACAAATGTCACTTTCGGATGTAACTTAATGAATTACACCTAGAGTAACATAAACCATATTAACATAAAATATTCCATGAAGGTAGTCTTCTTCAACTGTTGTTAAAATAACAAAATAATAGGCCCAAGTTTTTTGTCTAATGGATGCTGAATAAAATACTGTCATGCTCTTATAGAATGAAGCAAGGTCTGTATTGATGGAACACAAATGTATATAAATGAATATTCACTTGCTCTACAAAAAAAGATTGGATTTTCAATTGCATTTAAAATGACCATTCACATTCAAATCGATAGCCTACTATTTCAGAGAACATAGTGCATTTCATAAATATGAAGCATAAAAATTAAAAGTGCTACTGTCAATAGGCTAAAGGTTAATTGCAAAAGCAGCCAGCAGGCCAGTGTGGTCTGGGTAATATTCAGCATTAACAGTCAAATGCAGTGAACATTTGTGCCTCTAAAAGAAATCTTTCCAAATTAATATTGCATTGAATTGAAAGCTTTTGTAAATATTTTCCATAAATACTATGGACAAATATTAAAGTGACATTTAGGAAACTACCAGCAACTAATCATTCAAAAGCTCAAAAATTGATAAATACTATTGGTTACTTTAAATATGACTATGTGAATTTTCAATCTTTTCTGAGACTGTATTTCCGAGACTGTAAGTAATACAGTTTTCTACTAATCCCTTATTATATGTCATACATATAAGCCATTACATAAATTGGCTAATTTGGTGTTTATCTAATATCAATTTAGATATACATATTTATAAAAGCTAGAAAAAGGGAACTAAAAAATAAAAGAAATGTAATCTAATTTTAAGATTGTTCTTAGTTATTAATTTTTTATGTTTATAAAGATGTTCTTAGGCTTATACTTACTCTATCAACATTTGAACTACCAAAATAATATACTTAGATCAAATAATGTGATGATATATAAAGAAAAATAAATAAATACTTTCTTCAATTCCACATCCTCTCAAATGTAACCATCATCATAATTTGGTATATATTATTCCATATATTTTTCTCTGCACATGTAAGCATTTGAAAGTGTATACATACATTATTTTTCAACAAATGGTAAAAATATACACACAGCTCTACCACTTACTGCTACATCACATAAAATGCATATCACTGCATGTGAATGAACTTATATTTAATCAGTTTTATGACTGTATAATATTTCCATTATGATTATATCACAACCTATTCAACTGTTTCCCTATTTATGGGCATTCAAATTACTCTCTAGTGGGTCCTTTTGGCATTAAAAATGATGCAGAAATGAACACACCTGAACATATGTCTGTAAGTGCTAGTATAGTTATTTATATCTCTAAGAGGAATTTCAAAGGTTATATCACTGGGTCAAAGGTTATACATGTTTAAAAGTTATGGAAAAATATTATCAATTATTTTCCAAAAATTTATAAAAGTTTATATTTTACCAGTAGCATGTGTTTTGTGCCTAAAACAAATAATGTGTATGTGCCTAACAATAAATCTTCAAAATTCAAAAAAATGACAGAATAAATGAGAAAAACAGATAATTCTATCACAGTAGATTTTAACATCCCTTTTAGCAAATGACAGAATGACTAGAAAAATAGTTAAAATCAGTAAAGATAGATAAAATAAAAAATACTGTCAACCACATTTAATTAATTCATATTTCTGGTATATGTATCACCTGCAGAATACACATTTTTACAATTATACAATATAATGCATATATAACACATTAATAAAGCATAAGCTGAGCCATAAAACTAGCTTCAATGTATTTAAAAGGATTCAAATCATACAGAATAATTTCTCTGACCAAATAAACCTAACAGCATTTGGAAATTAAAACACACTTCTAAATAACTCCTGGATCAAATTAGAAATTGTGATGGAAATTTTTTAATCTTTCAAACCAAATTATTAAAAACAAAGCACCAAAATTTGTGAGATCAGATAAAGCAGTATTTTTGAGGCATTTAATACTTGCAAATTCCCCTATTTATTATAAAAAAGATTATTTTCTTTACTACACTACACCCCTCAACACACACACCATTTGTGTGTGTAAGAATAGACAAATGATTGAAGGAGACTAGCAACCAGAAGTGGAGTTAAGGATACGAGAATATATCTTTGAATATAGAGAAATTAGGAATATAATTTTTAAATAAAATTAGATTTTATTGAGAAAGTATAGTTTACATATACAGCCCAAATTAGCTATACATTAGAAAAATGTTATATTGCTATCACATAAAATTAAATATTTAAAATAATGTAAAAGAATATTTATATTACACTGTTACTTATTCTTTTATAAATAGAAAAATCAGAATCCATAAAGGAAAATATTGACACACTAGACTCCGTACAAATTTTAAATTACTGGAGGACAAAGTATATAATAAACAATGTCAAAGACAAATGACAGCCCTGGCTGGTTAGCTCAGTGGGTTGAGCATGGGCCTGTGAACCAAAGGGTCACCAGTTCAATTGCCAGTCAGGGCACATGCCTGGGTTGCAGGCCAGGGCCCCAGTAGGGGACACACGAGAGGCAACCACACATTGATGTTTTACTCCCACTCTTTCTCCTTTTCTTCCCCTCTTTCTAAAAATAAATAAATAAAATATTTTTTTTAAAAAAAGACAAATGACAGACTGTTAAAAAGATTTGTAGCACACTTCAATCAAAATACAGGCATCTTCAGATCAGTGTAATAAAGGAGTCATGTGCAATAAAAAATACAGACATCTTTAACATGCACAGTTTACAATATAATTTTAGAATTTTAATAAAATAATGCAATTCAAAAGAGAGGGAATATTGGCAAATATATAGGAAAGTTGTTTAGTGTTACTAGTAATCAAGTAAATGTGATTTAAAAACAGTCAGTACCATTTTTTTCATCCAAAATATTAGCAACAAATTTTAAAAACTGACAAAATTTATTAGCATAGTAAGTTAGATTGTTTTCCTTTCATCAGCCATATTTATCTGGGATATTCAAGTTTCTAAAGTGGTATTGGAAGCAAAATAATCTTGGGAACAATAGTATGAAGAACTAGGTTGTGAGTATTTAGAAAAAGAAATGGAGATTCACAAGACTGAACAGAAGGAAATAAAGTCAGTCACAGGAAAGATGAAGACACAGAGAAGCAATCATATCAGGAGTAGGTCAAACTTGATCTCAACAGCAGCTGTTTAAAAATAATAATAAAATGTAGGGACCAATCATGCTGAAGAAAATTGCTTCAACTTCCCCAGCAGGACACTATAACCATTAGTTGCAGGGGGAAACAATCTCGTAGTATTCCCAGCCCTGCAATTTACTCCCCAACAGGGAAATCTCCATGAAACTTTTCTTCTTAGAAAAAATAAAGTGCAGTTAATCTGTCTGACTCTGTGGCCAGACAGACTACATTAGAATCCCTGCTTGCTACCAAATCTTACTTCCTTCATCTTAAAAATTTAGATATTATCTACAGTGTGGGAATTAAATAAAAGTGCAGTAAAAGTCAATGATGGCACAGTGCCTGGAACAGCAGAGGTACATAGCAAAGGTTAATGACTATCACTTTCCTATTGGCCGTGCAGATCAAATTAAGCATCAGAGATGCATTGTACATATTGTCATGTAGTTGAATAAGCCGATTGGCAAATCCTTTGACTTCATGTCAATTGACAGAACTATTTGATAAAATATCATAAGTGAAAGTTTCTCAAATTGAGTTGAATTTGTCAACTGAGTAAAAAAGTAATAATAATACTGTTTAACATTTACATTTCAATCTTACCTTTAACTAACTGACTCCTTTTGGGTTTATTCTCTCTATTTAATTCTTGAGCACAGGGCAATAACATTGGAATTAGAGTTTGAAAAACTTTATTCAAGTCCAGACTATTTTTCAGACTAATTAGCTCACATTTCTCATCCATGACTTGTATAACAAGAAAGAGGTAATAAATAGAGCTACCTCACCACCACATTCAAAGAATAAAAAGAAAATATTGTCTTTTCACAAAGATACATGCACCCTTATGTTCATTGCATTCATTATTTATGGTGGCCAAAACGTGGAAATAACCAAAGGGTCCTTCAACAGATGACTGAATCAACAAAATGTGGTATGTATATATAATGGAATACTACTCAACCGTATGAAAAGATTGACCTTAACTATCATACTAAGCAAAATAAGTCAGACAGAAAAAGTCAAAACCATATGATTTCACTAATACGTGGAATATAAAACTGAAAGCAACAAATGAACAAACAAAAACTCATAGACACAGACAACAGAATTGTAGTTACCAGAAGGAAGGGAGATAGGATGGTAATGAAGGGCAAAGGGATCAAATACGGTGATGGAAGAGGACTTGACTTGGGGTGGTGGGCAATATACAGATGCAATACATAGACACAATGCAGTATACAGATGATGTGTCATAGAATTGCTCACTTGGAACCTATGTAATTTTATTAACCAATGTTAGCCCCAATAAATTTAACTTAAAAAATGCTCTCTATAAAAATCCTTCTTTTGGCAAAATATAAAATCCCTTCTCTTAGATTGGGTTCCCCCAGAAACAAATGCTGAGATAAAGATTATAGAGAGGGTCATTTTTGATGATACAACTAAAACAAAAACAAACACTAAAAAAAGAAAATCAGGAGAAGAAGGCCACAATTTTTAAACCCCTATTATTGAAAGTAGGATCTATAGTCCTGCTCCTTTAATCTGGTGGGGGGAGAAAAATGTATGACTTCTTTGACCAACTGAGCATGGCAGAGGAATCCTTGTGCCAATATCCAAGCTGAAGACTCAAGAGATTGGCAGGTCCTGCTGTCTATCTCTTGAAATACTTGGTCTTAAGGTGTTAAACTGCAATGTATGAAGTCCAATTACCTGATAGAAAAAACAGATGGAGAGGCTGATATCCAAGAGAGGTGAGAGACCCAGCTAGATTCAGCCTTCCAGCTGTCACTATGAAGGCACTAGGCATATGAGCAAAATTAGTTGCTACCCTCTAGATCATTAGAGCCACTAACTGAACACCCTGGAGTGCCCTGACTTGGTTCCATTTAATCACAAAAAGTGTATAGCTAGGCTTTGCCCAAATTCATGAATTGCAAAATTGCAGAATGAAGTAAAGTGATTGTTGTTTTAAACCACTAACATTTGGAGTAGTTTGTTAGACAGTAATAAATACTTCCCCAAAGAGCCAAAAGCAACATATTATCATCAAGCTTGAGTGATTCACCTGTGAGTGAATAAAGTTTAATTTCATGGGAAAATTCTAGGAAACAGTGTCAAGCACATTGAAGCATTACCCCACCTGAAAGATGAGAAAGCTGTAGTAGTTATATATCCACTATTGGCTGAATGTCAATGATCTGGCTGCCACTAAAATCTACAGAAGCACAGTCTGAAGAAGCTCATTGCATCTGCCACTGCCCTTTACAAATGTAGAGCATTTTAGCAGGCCTTTCTTTGCCTTCCTTCTCATGACAAAATTCTGCTTGACCTGATTCTGATTCTAGTGGTTGCTTTTTTTACATGACAGCTCTCTTGGTATTCACAATTTTTATTTTTTAAGACATCAAAGTAAGACCTTTCTGAATTTTTATTTATTTAAAAACATTCTTCCTGTTTTGTCTTTTCTAGTATTGTTCTTATAGTTTTTTTAAAAAAAATAGATTTCACAAATCCTAAAGCAAAATAATACTATCTTCACTAAAACGGAAAAAGCTATATATCTTTACATTTGCAAATTTAGTTCCTAGTCTTCATACCTTCAGTTTTAGAACATTTAAAAGCCAGTGATCGTATTTATACATAACTACCTATTGAAAACATTTTAGGCTTTGACAATCTCTCCCTTTTTGGGTTGATTCTTTGTGCTTGTTTGTTTAAGTGAGTGGTTACAGGCACAGGACCTGGAGCCAGAATTCCTGACTGTGAGTCTCTGCTGAGCCATTTATGAAGTCTGTGTTCTCAGCATACTAATATTTCTGTGCTTCAGAAAAATTTCATTATTGGTCCAAAGAAGGCAAATTATAGTACTGTACTCATAAGGTTGATGTGAGTACTGAATAAATGATTAAATATAAAGTACTTAAAATAGTGTTTGGCATATTACATAAGACCTTAATGCATGGAAAAACATTACTATTTTAACAATCATAATACAAAATGTAGAGACAACATAGATCCAAATTTGTCAGAGTTTTATCAAGAGGCCTACATAATTATAATTCCTTGTCATGTCTTTAAACTAGCATAACTGAAGCCATTTATAAAATCACAGCTTTTTCATAGTAGAACATTCTCCGAGATTATTATGCTGCACCTTGAAGAGAGTTCCAGCAAGAAGCACTGAACAGAAAGAATTGACCACCAAGAAAAGTAGGTGATAAAAAGCTGAAGTGCAGATACTTAGCATTCATTCTGGTGCCATCTCCAGATTCCTTCTAGGTCCCGGAGCCATGTGCCCAAAGTTTAATCAATGACCTATTCATTTCACGCAGCACAACACCTGCCTTTTAGACCTTCAGATTGAAAATTAGACAAGACACCTGCACAGAAGCACTTTTACAGCTAAATGAGCTTAAGTGAAAATCATTTTGTAATGCAGATTCTCTAATACAATTCAAAATTGCAATTCAAGCTTGGAAAAATAAGTAAATAAAGACCACTTCTGGGATAAGCTAGAGGAAAAAAGTATGAAAATGACATTCTAAATTTTACTGTTTTTCTCTCTATAATTTCCTTAATTAAGGACTGTTGTTCTCTGAGTTCCCATTGAAATTTCTGCTTTACTCTCTTCTGTGCTAATAACTTTCACAATGATTTGTGTTTACAGTCAGAGGCAAAAAGAATACTGTGAATTAGGCTACCTAGTCCTAAAAGACTCATTGACTTTTTCCCACAATACAGAGTATAATGCTTAAAAACCTAGTCAGTCTCCAGTCTTATCTTGACCTTAACTCTTTACCTGTGCTCACGAACAGTCCTGAATATGGATCAAATTGTCTCTGGTGACTCTGACTCTCATTAGGCCTAATAGAACGATCATGAGGTATCATGAGGTCAAACCTTGATGTTGCTCTTTCTGCTAAAAACAGTTAGCTGGCAAATGCCCCACTTCTCTCTTTGTCCCCTCCTCCTGGCAAAATGCTTATAACTGTTGAAACTAGGTCATGTCTTCCTGAGGTTTCATTTCACAACTTCTCTAGTGAATGTTTGAAATTTTCCATATGTTAAAAAGAATACTGAAGAGATTATCACTCATCTTTATGTTTTTACCAGGAGCTTTACACGAACCTGTTTCTGCTAAAAAAAAAA
>PVKM010027160.1:0-18929 GCA_004027735.1 Carollia perspicillata | reverse complement strand
GGTTTGGTTTGGTTTGGTTTGGTTTCTTTGAACTTATAACAGTTTTCCAGAGAAGAAATGGTGTATTATGAAAATAGCTACAAAAGTCTGTTAACTCATCATATCACTAGAGTATACTACCAGAGCTTTGCTAGGACTGGAGCACCTTTGTCTTTAGAAAATCAAGTTCTGATTCAAAATGGAAAGTCAGGAACGCCTGCGTTTCACCGACCCCAGCAATGGGAAGATGGACCATTTCTCCTCCCTCTTACAATGACAGCATTTACATTACATGGAAAGGACTAGAAAAAAAAGTTCCTGGTGAGAGTGGGAAGGAAGTAAGAGGCCAAGAAGGATCTTGACTGCAAAGTGTAGAAAAGTGTGATGGTTTAATCAGGAAGATAAAGAGAGAGAGAAGGTCTCCAGTAGCATTCAGGAGGAGGAGGAAGATATTATTTATTTTATTTTTTTCAATTGTAGTTTACATTCAATATTATTTTGTATTAGCTTGAGGTGTAGAGCATAAAAATGAAAAAACCTCTAGTGGCAGAACTGGATGGGTTTTCATTTTTCATTGTCTATCAGAAGGTTCTGGTCATAGTAACAATCCATATATAAGCAAACATAATTCAACTTATTTTAAATTAGAGACAGTCTAAATTTATTTATAAGCAAGCTAAAAGAATAACACCTCTGTACTTGGGTCTCTTGCTTTACTGATATAATTTTACAGATGAGGTCTTCATGTCTTTGAATGCTGATGAGGGAGTATTATTCATTCATTCATTCCATCAATATGTACTGAGCATCTCCTATGGTCATGTACTGTTGTAGGTGCTGGACATAGTGGTGAACAAAACAGGTTTCTCTGCCCTTTTAGAGATTCTACTCTAGTGGAGAAGACAAATAATAATAATTAGGTCAGGTAGCAAAGGCATGAAGCAAAAGGCATCCAAGCTAATGCACTGCATTTAGAGTCTTCTATTTGATGTCTCTCCTTCCTTAACATAAAAGGCCACAGAGAAACATGCCTACACTTTCCCCTCTGAAGATGTTCCTCCCCTGCCAGGCATGCTGCCCTCTGCCATCATATAGGCCCCCAACTTTGCTTCAAATCTGCCCACCAGATAAGGCTCCTGCCAGCCTTTCTTTCATTCAGAAGCAGATGTATCCTCCCTCTCCTTACCAGAACACTCAGAGAAGTTGCTCTACATTGTAAATTTGTTTTCTTTTATTTTTTATCAGCACTTATATTTACTCAATAAAGTTCAATTTCTTTTCTAAGCTCTATAATGCACATTAAAATGCAAAGTCCTTTTTGTAAGTTATTGACTTAATTTCTTAAAACAGAAGCTTGGCCTAATTTGCTGAACTCCACCGCCTGTCTCACTTGACCAGTGGAAACTCAGAAAGATATAAATAGTTCTTAAGGAGAAAGGAATTTCCCAACTTGGAACATAGCCAGAAAATTCTTCACTTTTCTCTGGGTAAACTACAGAAAGAGTCAGCAGTTACGTATACCCATGTAGATACACATAATTTTCACATGGAATGCAAAAGAATTAGCAGACTGCTTACCAATGCTCTGCTTCTCCTTATTAACTAGGGACAACAAGCAGTTAAGAAAGGTTAATAGATAGTCAGCAAGTATTTAAAATATGGTGGCTTATATGCAATACATTACAGTATAGAAAAATTCATGAAATCCATAAAAGAGTAAAACAATAAGTGTTTGGTGAGGATTATTAGTTTAAAGAAAAAACCATGAGTACAAATTAAGGAAAATCCAAGATATCTTTCAAATCAATGATCAGCTTTTCTTGGTAACAGATTGGAATTAAGGGATGAAAAGGGGGGAAAGATAGCGACAGTACCAGAGTTTTCTAGACCAGGAGATGCAAATGATACATGAAACATAAGTTTGCATTTGGAGTTAAGGGCAGAGTCACTGGTGCGGCTGGTGTAGAATTTGTGAAAGGAGTAGGGACAGGCTTGGCTGGAGCCACGCTGACATAAGGTCCTGGCAGCACACCCAAGAGGTTTCCTGGCCCAGAGGAAGTGATGCCCGGCATCCCTTCATGGGAGACCTGACATTACCACACTGGCATCTTCTATTCAGATTCCAACTCACCTGACCTTGTTCTGTGGTTGTCAGTGAGAAGGGCAAAGCTTGTGGTCTACAACCCACATCCAAACTCAAATTAGTGTGAGCTCATTGTTTTCTCCCAAGTCTGAAAAACCCATGGAAAAGTCAATCCCACTTTCCAAAGTGTAAATCCATGACACTTTCCATTGTGATAATAATGTATCTGCTTCTTTACAAGAAACTTTCAAGACAAATCTTTAAAATATGTATCTTCAAGTATATTATTATTTAAAAGAATGTTTACAACTCTCCTTTTCAATTTTCAGTTTGAGCGGCTGAACCTTGCACTTCAGAGAACACTGGCAAAACACAAAATAAAAGAAAGCAGGTAAATTGAAGCACTTTAGTTGTACGAAAACTTTTTATTACCGTCACTGATACCACCACTAATAACCAACGCTTACTGAGAGTATCAGCGTATTTCGATTGCCCAATCTGGACTAAGTATTTTAGTTGCCACTAGTCTGAATGTGAGTACATTTATTTTTCCCATTTTATGCATCACTAAGCTCAGGTTTATGTAAGATGTTTAGAATCTGATCGGGGTTAGGAAAGGGCAGACCAGAGTTTCCAACCTGGGTGTTTCTGAGCCCGTGATTTTAACCATGTTGCCACATCCTGCTGCTTTTAACAAGCTCCCAGAGGCCTCTTCTGTCCTCCTAAGGCATAATTCCTAAAGTACTTTACAGGGAAGGCGTGGATACCAAACACTCAGGCACACTCCTTGCCTGAAGAATGCTGCTAAAGGGGGAGCAGGGTTCAGGTGTTCCCTCTTCCCCCACTTCTGCCCTTTCGCCCCAGGTTAGACTTTTAGGTGCTGCAGCAGGAGGAGATGAAATGGGAGAGGATGGAGGGGGTTGACGTGGGGGACTTGGGGCAGTAGCTATTAGTCCTCAGGGAAGTATTTCAGTATCTTCATGTCCAGTTTGGTTATGCTGGTGTGTGCACCGAATATAAGTTATGTTTACAGTTTTTTTCTTATACTGTGTCTTTGAAATTTTCATTTAACTAGCTTTCTGCAGAGACTTAATATATAAGGTAATATTTAAAAACAATCTGATTTATATCATCAGTTTTTCAAATATATCTTGGCACAGTTATTGCTGGTAGATAACTTGATTTGGCCTTATTTTTGATTCTCTGAAATCCCAAGAATTATTTAATCTACAAATGATAGAACACGTACTTGAGTTTAAATTTACGGAACTGAACATCGAAGGTTTGCAAACCAGTACCATTGTCAGAAATATTTTATAAATTCATTCATCTCCCTACTGCTCATGAGTGAATAATCTGTTTTGTGGGTTATCTGCATGTAATTTTCCCTGCTGACTAACTGGTCCCAGACTGCAGGCAGCGGGCTGCCAAGAAGGGGTCATAGACGGGTTCAGAAGGAGAGAGTGCGAACCCCTGTGTCTGACAGGGGCTTTGTTTACATGAGCGATATGCAGAGCATTCCAGAACACCTCTGACCTCCGTTCCCAGTCAGGCCGATAAGCTAGCCCCAAGTCGGTGTAGCTGTGCTACTGTGTCTGTCTGCTGAAACCCGTGGCAGCCACAAAATTTATTCTTAGGGCTTTGTGTTCTAAAATGTTTTTGAAGCTGGATGGGTACAAACATTCCATTAGGATGTTTTCCCAGCAGTGTATCTCTTTAAAAAATCTCAAAACTCAAAAAATACATATTTTATTTGGAAATCTTGAAAAAATCTTTCACCATTCCCCTGACTTCTTACAGAGCTGATCATACTTTTAAATTGTCCTAGTGGTAATTATTCAGTTGTTGAAATAAGATGAGGGCCCTTTTTTCTCATAAGAATGCCTGTTGGTATGCCAAATGGCTACTCTCTGCTTTGCCTTCTTAGATTCGTGGGTATGTTCAGTTTCTGGGTTTCCCCCCATCTTTTTGGCAGGGTAACTGCCATTTCTACTGTTCTCATGTTGCCAACTGCTGAATATACCTTACTTTTTTTGCAGACTACTTATTATCTACATAACTTGAAAAGAAAAATGCCAACATATTAAATAATAAACTGTCCCTAAATGGAAGACTGGAGTTCCCTGCTCACCACCATCTAATCTTTAAGTGAATGAGTTTAAGTAGAACCATTCTGGTAACTCCCTGGGGTGGCTGCAGGTAGAGCTTTTGTTTTGTTTCCTGTTCTAGGACCTTTTGTTCACATCATCATGTGTATGCACTCATGGTTGGTGTGTGTGTGTGTGTGTGTGTGTGTGTGTGTGTGTGCACATTTGCTGGTGCATATACAGACTGATACCTCCTTTTCTGAAGATAAAGATAGGGAACTCATTTTGAATTACACTACACGCTGTTTAACTCGCTTTGCTCATATCTCATATCATGAGTGCTGGAATTGGCAGAATTACAATTCTCTGAGAAGATTTGCTCTCATCCTTTATAAAAAAAAATAGAAGTTACTTAAAAAGAAGCAAGTCTAAAGACTGACTAATGTAAAATAATATACGTCAAGGGGTTTGGTGATGAAAGAAGGATAGACTTTGGGTGCTGAGCACACAACAGAGTATACAGATGCTGTGCGACATTATAAAGAAGTTCTACACATCAGGGTGCCTGAGGGTCTCTGAAGTCAGCAAGATAATGGCATTTAGTGCTCCTCGACCCACTGAAATAAGAAAATATTTCCATTTGCTATTTTAAATCATTGTAAGCAGTATACCTTTATGTGATAAAGTATTTGTATTTGCTTTAGAAAACAATAAGGGTACTTAAAAGTGACATTCATTGATATATTGGTTTTTCTTCTTGACTGGGTTTTCAGAAAAACTCTGGGCAGCTTTATCAATATCCCCTTGTGGGCCATTTCATATTCCTGGTTCCCTGCCAGTGTAGATGGCCATAGCGTTAGTCTAAGTGAAGTTCAGTTGCAAGGTAAGTACTTCATTAGAAATGAGGGAACACTCTGTATCAGGTGTATTGGGGTCCCCCAATGTTGCTCTGGGTTGTACATGCCACTGCTCCTTTCCCGTAAACTTGACAGTCAAGCTTTGCCTCTACAGAAAAGGTAAGTGAAATGATTATTTGTCATAACTTGTTATAATATGAAGTTTTAGCATTCACTTGTCAGTTTATAATTTAAGATATTGAAATAATTTCAGAAAATCTGTGGAAAGAGAAGACTTTGAAAAAATAATTGCAGACCAAGCACTTGCTGCAGGTAATAGAAGTGTTTCAGTACATGTGATTAGGAAATAATTATAATTTTAGAACTGATATTTTACCAGTAAACTAATATTTTCTATTAGTAAAAAATACTTACTTATGGAACTTATATTTTCTCCTAAAATATTTATTTATATTTTCTAGTGAGTTCCAGTATGAAGTATTCAATGTACTGTGTTAGCATAAAGAATAACTCTTTTCCATACTATATATTTTTGTTTGATCTAAAATATTTCCTCTTCTTATACTGTTTATTTGCTGAGAATTAGATACAGCTGCATGGAAATCTGACTCGTAGACATTCACAGCTTTGATCTTAATGTCGACAAGGATTCTTGGTTTGTGCAGGACAAATACTATCCACCAAAGTAAAACAAAAAAAGTTTAAAAGGCTCAAAACAATCACGGGAAAAGGGGTTAACAGTGTTCTCATATTGATACTTAGTTTAGAGAGACAAGTAGATGAATCCATTTGTTTTACTGTCTTTTCATGGTTTGAGCACATAGCCCAACAAGTTAAATTTTTCTAAAAGTGATATGATATTAAGATTGTAACAATAATAATAATAATAATAATAATGGTGAATATGGCTAATTATATTGAACCCTCTTAGAAGCAGGTACTATTCTAAGCACCTTCCCCACATATCACAAGAGTGCTATGAAAAGGCCACTATTTTTTCTTCAGTTACAGATAAAAAAATTGGTGGTGCACAGAGTTTAAAGAAAAAAGGAGGTTAAAGAAGAAGGTGTAGAAAGTAATATATGCCAAACACATATTCACTAGAGTAACATTAACCAATGAGAAGGATATTATACTCGGGGAAAATTGATTTACATTATCTCTAAAAAATGATAAAGTTGAGTTTCACGGCCAGTGATTTCAAATTAATGCCTGTGTCTGAAGCTTATTCTCCTGGAGGCCCTGCAAGGGGCGGGGGCGGGGGGGCGGTACCTTTCCATCAGGATGGACTGGTTTTGTTGTTACCGAGGTGGGTGGGCTTGTTCTGAAAGGGACCTGACCCTGCAATTCCACTTGCTCTTTTATTGCTAAGTTTTTTAGGGAGATAGAAGCTGTACATTATACTCAATTGATCATTCTTTTTCCAATAAATGATGGGGGATTTTTATTCAAAGTTACCAGAATTTTAGTAACTCATCTGTACAGGTAATTTGGAATATAGATGGTTAATTTGGATTGGAACTCCTATTATGATATATAAAAGGAACTAAATCATCACATAAAACAATGTTTATAATAGTAGTAACAGCACAAATATGGCAGAAAAAAATGTGAATATATGCTTTCAGGAGTTCCTGTGGAGATCATCAAAGAATCTCTTGGTGAAGAACTTTTCAAAATATGTTATGAGGAAGATGAACACATCCTGGGTGTGGTTGGAGGAACCCTCAAAGATTTCTTAAATAGCTTCAGCACCCTTCTGAAACAGAGCAGCCCCTGCCAAGAAGCAGAAAAGAAGGGCAGGCTGGAGGATGCATCCATTCTCTGCCTGGATAAAGATCATGATTTCTTAAACGTTTACTATTTCTTCCCTAAGAGGACCACGTCCTTGATTCTTCCCGGCATCATTAAGGCAGCAGCTCGCATCTTGTATGAAACTGAAGTGGCAGTGTCATTAATGCCTTCCTGTGTCCGTGATGACAACAGCGAGTTTGTGAATCAGCCCTATTTGTTATACTCAGTTCATGTCAAAAGCACTAAACCATCCCTGTCCCCAGGCAAACCCCAGTCCTCACTGGTCATCCCTGTTTCTCTCTTCTGTAAGACATTTCCATTCCATTTCATGTTTGACCAAGATATGACAATTCTGCAATTCGGCAATGGGATCAGGAGGCTGATGAACAGGAGAGACTTTCAAGGAAAGCCTAATTTTGAAGAGTACTTTGAAATTCTGACTCCAAAAGTCAGTCAAACATTTAGCGGAATCATGACCATGTTGAATATGCAATTTGTGGTCCGAGTGAGAAGATGGGACAACTCTATGAAGAAATCTTCAAGGGTAAGAGAAACATAATAGAATTTTGAATATGAAATCAATTATTTCGTATTAAGGACCAGAAACAAAAAAAGGCACAAATACATATGTATTGCTTCAAATGTTTTGAGAAAACAATTCTAAAATATTCTTAAGGCTGGAATAAATTAAAAACAAGATTCTTTCTGCATGCATTTCTTCTTGACCCTTACTTCACAAATATTCAATGAATGCAGTCTACCTTTTAAAATTTTTATGAAGCATTTTATAGCTAAATTATAAAAATATGTGTATATTTTTCATGACTGAAATATGTTTTCAGTCATGAAATAACTGCCTTAATTTGGAATAAGAGATATTTTTCTTAACAAACACAAAAAACTACTTTTTTTCTTAAAGGATCCAACTAAATGGGTTTTTAACTCAATATGTAATAAACATGGGAGAAATCATTAACTTGTTTAATTGTTAGAGGATGGGTGGGGGAAATATTCTGTCACCTCATGGTAGAGAACTTTGGTAATCATTTACTCTTTGGATACAAAGTTTGCTAAATCATAGTTGATAGTACAGCAAAGCTAATAGAGAGGATTAGAATGCATATAAATTTTAGTCATACATAACCTCAGCAGACATACTGTTCCCCAAATTGAAGACAGCTTTATTACTTTTTATCATAAAACCCATAGGTCAATGCTTAAAAAAATTGGTCACTGAAGCAAAAAAATCAAAGACATAACTTATGTGCATTTTTGTTTAAAACAAAAAAGTACTATTTATAACTTCCATTTTATCACTAAAAAATATTTTGGGCATCCTTCCATTGCATTAGGTATAAGCCTATTTCACTTTTCAAAGGCTGTGTAGAATCTCATTGGGAGGTTTTCCTCTGTTTAACCGTCTGCTGTTGAAGGACATTGGGCTGCTTCTGACTCTTTGCGGCAGTGAACACACATGCACATATCCGTCCATGCTCATCCGGGTAAATTGTGTGATCCTGGATGATCACTTGAAGTGTCACCTTTCTCGGGCCTCCCTTGGAACAATTATTTCTCCTGGCTGCTTCTGCTGGAAGAATGTAGGAACAAAAGCAACAGCATGCCACTTACTGAGAAAGCCTTGAGGAAAAATTATTTGCATTGTTTATTGAGAATTATGATTTATATGTAGAATATACCCTTTGAATGCCTGCATTCATTTTAGAACTAATAGTAAGAACTGTAAGAATGCATATTGTCCTTGATCAGAAGGTAGAAAAAATCAAGTTGAATACAAAAGGATTATCGCTGTATCTACTTCCTCTCCTTTTGTCTCAAAAAGGTGTTGGGAACTTGAGTAAACCACAGGAATTGGTTCTCCTTTGCTTCACAGGTTATGGATCTCAAAGGCCAAATGATCTACATCATTGAATCCAGTGCGATCTTGTTCTTGGGGTCGCCCTGTGTGGACAGATTAGAAGATTTCACAGGACGAGGGCTCTACCTCTCAGACATCCCGATTCACAACGCATTAAGAGATGTGGTCTTGATAGGAGAACAGGCTAGAGCTCAAGATGGCCTTAAGAAAAGGCTGGGAAAACTGAAGGCTACCCTTGAGCAAGCCCACCAAGCTCTGGAGGAGGAAAAGAAGAAGACAGTTGATCTTCTGTGCTCTATATTTCCCTCCGAGGTGGCACAGCAGCTGTGGCAAGGACAAGTGGTGCAAGCGAAGAAGTTCAATAATGTCACCATGCTCTTCTCGGACATTGTTGGGTTCACTGCCATCTGCTCCCAGTGCTCGCCGCTGCAGGTCATCACCATGCTCAATGCTCTCTACACGCGCTTTGACCGGCAGTGCGGAGAGCTGGATGTCTACAAGGTAGGGCTGGAGCAGGGCGATGACCATTTTCCAGGCAGAAGTCACTGAGAAAAAGCACATCTAGGATCTGAGTGATAATGCAAACGAGAGGCTGTCTCATCAGGGCCGTCCTGGGAGTGAGTGTTGTGCATTAACAAGGGGTTGTCCGCCAGCCAGAAATAGTTCAGAATCTGCTCAGAAACAGAGATAATGATAACATGAAAAGACTGCCATGTTGTCTTCTCAAGGCATAGGCATAGAACGGTGGGATGATGGACTGAGTGGAAAACGGGTGTAGGACCCACGACCAAGTAAAGTTTATAAGTCAGTGAACCTTACACTTGACTATGGAAACGGAGTTATTAAGCATCATACAATTCAAAGTATGGCTTATACGGGAAAAACTTATCCTTTGTATCTATAGAAGTAAAGAAACATGAAGATTATACAAATTGTATTTGAATAGATTAATTCAATACAGAGTCAACATGATACTTCTCATGTATCATGTTGATACATAAAAAGTATATCATGATGGCCAGTAAGAAATCCCAATTACCTACTTAAGGCATTATCGTGGAGAAGCCATGGGGTAGAGATGCCTGAATAAGAGAGGTCTGTCTTCAAATTCTGTCTCTACCTGACGTGCCTTGTAAGCTGAGGAAGTTAACCCTTCTCCCCTTTGAAACAGAGAAAATATTATCCACACAAAGGTTACTATGCGTGAATAACATAAATCATGTCCTGCAATCTTGATGAACAAGCTTGTCATACATGTCACGGTAAATAATATCTGTTATTCATCAGGCAGCAGGATTGAGTGCCTAGGATGTACCAGGCATCAGTCCAGACACTGGGGACTCACGGGATTGCTCCCAGCCAGTAATAACCTACTGTTTAATTGCAACTATTATCAAAAAGAGAACTCATGAAGAGATTCCATGTTCTGCCTGTTTTTTTCAGAAGTAAAACCTATTTTTTACTGATTGAAAGTATTTTGCATTGTTTCAGACATGAACATTAAGAAGAGAGCATGCTTCTCATTTGTGTGGCTTGAATCATCTCTTAATTTGCCACATAATCTGGAATTTCAGAGTTAACTCAACACCGAATAGATGATTGAAGAGAAAACAGAAATTATTTATGGGAATACGAAAGCCCTTTTTAAAAATCTAGATGCTGGAAGTTAAAAAAAAATCCTTCCTTTTTAAAATTTCTAACAGGAAATTCCAGATAGAGTTATGATCCCTTGGGACAAAAATAGGTCCATGGATAATTACAGATAAAATAATTGGCTTTGGTTAGGTTAAGCTTGATGGCCTCTTGTGGAATTCATTGTATTTATTTGTAGACAGTATCTATCTTGAGAATGTCTCGTTTCTCAGAATTGTGAGAAGGAATTCTTGCTGTTCTTTGCAAACTGCTCTGATTGATAGCAGAAGAAGCAGTCCTCTTCTTCAAGTTGAAAAAACGTGGTTGCTTCTGTCAAGTATTTAGAATCAGGCTTCCTGACTACCAGAGTTCCCTGATAACCCAGCTGCAGCTCGAACTAGTCAGTCACCTTCCTTACCAATCCTCATGTCTGCCTTCTGTCTACTCCTGATTTTTCATGCAAATACCTGGATATAGCCATCAATAAATAAGGTTCTTCACCATAAAATACATTTAAGATACACAGAACATATAATCATAGGCTGACCTAGAAGTGTCATGGCTTCCAAGCAATAGTCAAGTTTATTTATTCAGGGAACCGATCATACCTGGATTTTATTTAATTTCGTTTTTTCTTTTTCAATTATTTTGCCATCTGTTTGTTTTAGTATTTATTTATTCATTGTTTTAGCATATATCTGTTGGTTATCTAGCACTTTCCAGCATGGGTGGGCACAATCCCTGTGAGAAGAGTTGACATATGTTCGGGGGGTGTTGGCAGTGGTGATGACAAATGCTGTATTCCCATATGACATGATGAAGGCCCCATTTCACTCAAGTCTGTACAAAGTGCTATAACAGCACAGAGATTAGGCACCTAACGCCAAGTAGAGGTAAGGGTACAGCTTCTCCTAATTAGTAACACTTATTGAGCACCTGTGATATGTTAACCTCTCTGTTAAGCACTTCTTATGCATTCACTGTTGAAAAAAATCTGATGGGAGGCATTGCTACCTGGTTCATTCATTGGTGAATACACCAGGCACTGGTGTTATAGGAGTTAATAGAATAGACAAACTCAGAGAGCTTACGTTCTACTGGAGGAAAGAAGGGCAATAAACAAATGAGTAAATTTATAGTGTTTTATGTGATATAATATTCCAGAGGAAAATATAAAGCAAGTTAAGGGCAATTGTTATTTCATAGAGGGTGGCCTTTCTCACAAAGTGATGTTTTACAGGGGCTGAAGGAAATGAGGGACAAACCAAGTGGTTGTCTGCAGTAATATTATTCCTGGCAAAGGACTAGCAAGTGAGACCATATTTGGTATGTGTGCAGGAAAGCAGGAGAGGCCAGTGGCATTGAGGCAAAGTGAGCAAGAGGGAGAATCATCAGGTAAAGTCAGAAATGAGCAGAGACGCAGGTCAAGAAGAACTTTGGGCATGCTATAAGGGTTTTGGCATTTATTCTGAGTGAAATGGGAAATTACTGTAAGTTTATGTATCTTTTTTTTTCTCACTTCCATTTCTCCATCCTGGGAGTTTTGTGTAAGAAGAATGAGATGATATGATAAGTGATAATAAATATTTAGAGGAGAGAAAAAAGACAGCCATTACAATTTGGTGGATTTAAATTAGTTGGTAGCTTTTCGCAGCCAGTATCATAGAGAACACCGAGATTTTTACTATGTGATTCGTAACTTCTGTTATATGTTATACTCTGTGATTCTTCCTGAGCTTGGGAAATGTGTTTGTGTAGGTGGAGACCATTGGCGATGCATATTGTGTGGCTGGGGGATTACACAAAGAAAGTGATACGCATGCTGTTCAGATAGCGCTGATGGCCCTGAAGATGATGGAGCTCTCTGATGAAGTCATGTCTCCCCATGGAGAACCTATCAAGGTAAAGTGGACCGTATCTTGTCCAGGAAATGAAAGTAAATGCCTATTAGTTATCAAAAGAATGGTGTATTAGTTAGGGTTTAGTTGCAAAGATCAAACTCTCTAACTTACTTAAGCGGGAGAAATTTACAACATGGTATTAAGTGGTTTAGAGAATCATTACAAGGACCAAAGAAGCTATCTATGACTTGAGCTTTTAAAAAATGGCTCTGATGGCCAGAAATCAGAACCACTGCTTTTTCCTCGATCAGGAAGCCGGCTTCATCAGGAAAAGCTAGACCGCTATAGTCACAGTCAGGAAACTGTTGTGTTCTAAAAGCTTCTGCCCCTACTACTGGCCACAGAACAAAACTTCACCTACTAATCTAAATCAGCTACCTGGAAATCCTGCATCACAACCCCCACGAAATGAGTGACTGGAAGCTGGGCTTCCACTAGGCGTGCTACAGGAAACCCAAAGGCTCCCACAGTTAGGCTCATACTTGTAAGCATCACAACAAATGTAGTCACAGCAGAAGTCCTGGCTTCCCAATCTCATGCAAGTGTAGCTGACTCACCCAATCTAATAATGCATCTAGAAACTACCAGGGAGTTTGGGAAATGTAATTTTAATTTTCCAGTACTTGTAGAGGAGGACATCACAGTAGAATGAATGTTGACTACTAATCCACCAATGTTTTCCAGGACACATAAGTTTAAAAATGTCTTGATGAGTCAGATCCCAGAATATTTTATTGCAGAGGAGAAAATAAAATTAACACGCAAGGCATTGGTTTAGTCAGTAGGACATGAGCTGATTGTCTTTATTTATGGCACTGATAGTCAATCTATCACTTAATTTTTATAGGATAGGCCTCAATTGATGACCCAGAAATGGGCCTTTCAAGTGACATTGAATCCTATCTGATATACAATAAGATACATAGAGAAGAAAGAAAAAAATGTAAAACAAAACTATAATATTTAGAATTTTAGTCTTGGTTCTCTTCAATGTTAATGGATACCATCCATGTAAGTCTTCATAATTGTTTTCTAAGTTGACCATCTTCCCAGGTCTATGTTCAGATGTGACACACTTTCATATATTTAGTGCTGTAAAAATGCAAATCCTTTATTATGCATGGGTTCTGTGCATCAGAAATTTGATGAGGCATAGCAGGGATACCTCACCTCTGCTCACAATATCTGGTGTCTCAGCCGGGAAAACTCAAGTAGTTGAGGGCATTTGGAATAGTTGCATGTACCACTTGGACCCATTCCAAGGTGTCTGCTTCACTTATATGCCTGGTTCTTTGTTGCAAATGGCTGAAAAGTTGGGCTCAGCTAAGACTGTCATCCATGTGCTTACATGCCCTGTGGCCTCGGAGTAGTCACGCTTCTTACATGGTGGCTTACATCCCAGGGAATAAGATTAGTGGAAGCTGCACGGCCTTTTATGACTTAGCCTTAGGAAACACATAGTGACACTAGCATTCTATTCCATTGGTCAAAGCAATCATAAGCCTGGCCAGAGGGCTAGATAACAGGGCACGTGCTTTTACTGCCTTGTTTGGATTTTTATAAGGGGAATGCATGTAGATATTAATCATGTGATAGAAAAATAACAATGCTATGATAAATTTATCATATAGAAAGCTAGAACAACTAAGTACAGAGAGAGATACTGATTTAATCAGAAGAATTCCCAAAGGGAGCAAAAACTTCTCCATCTCAATGTATTTAACTTGTGGCTAATATAGGCATAAGATCATTTTTTTCTCATTATTTTTTGTTTATATTGTTTTGTTGTTGGACATGTAAAACCATATTCCTTTAAAGAAGAAAAAGCCTGATGGAATAAACATCTGTTTGCTGCTAGAAATGAAACTGTGACAAAAAAAAAACAGGCTTTAAAAATAATCCAATTCTTCATTTTACAGATGAAAATATAGAGGGAAATAACAAGACTTACAGAAAGTCAGACTACTCATTTTAGTCGAGTTTGGTTTAAAATTCAGATCTTCTGATTCATAAGAGTGCTTTTGTTTGAAAATTTTGAAGAATTCAGGATTTGACACCTTTTAAGCAAATAATTTGGAAAAGTTTCTAGCAGATATTAGAATGTGGCTGTAGCCCTGGCTTGTGTGGGTGGCTCTGTGGATTGAGCACCGGCCTTCAAACTGAGAGGTTACTGGTTCAGTTTCCAGTTGGGGCATGTGCCTGGGTTGTATGTGGTGTTGGAAGTGTATGAGAGGAAATGAATCAGTGTTTCTCTCCCTTTCCTTCTCTCTTCCTTCTCCTCTCTCTTAAAATAAATAAATAAAATATAAAAAAAAAGAAATCAGCTATAAAATGAGGCAGGACTTGAGTCTCCTAAATTCCAAATTATATCTAAGTTAGTGAGTACTTGGCCTTTGTTTAAAATGCATATACCTAATAAAACTTATTTTTACATTGTCAGCTGAACATGCAACTTGACAATTATAAACATGGCATTTGATTGTCATTTACAATATCCCCACATTAACTTGCTTTGTTGTAAGCAGTACTTTAAAACTTTGTGCATCCTCTAAGGTCATCGAATATTCTGATCTTCTAGAAGATCCCACTTTAAAATATTCTGTTTGAAGAGCTCTCCAAATCATTGATAACTTTCAGAATTTCTATATCTTTACTCCACCATATTCCAGATTGCATCTTATAACTAGATAAGGGAAGACGATGGTTTTCCATGGGTCCAGATGTTTGAAACTGAATATAACTGAATATATATATATATATATATATATATATATATATATATATATTCACTATAATCTGGGCCTCGGTAACAACTTCCTGCTTCCTCTGTTATTTTTTGCTTAACTATTGGAATTCCTTTTCTCTAGCTGTTAGTCATTTGAGTAAGAGGGTAGTGTTCAGCCTAAAGCTTTTCTAAAGCAATATTCCTAAAGCCACACACTTTACAGAGTGAGAGCTAGCTTCCTTTGCCCCTCCTGACAGCATTTTGGGAAACAACTCCTGCAGCCCAGAAATTATGTCTGCCTCACTTCATAAACAGAGTGGGTTCACATACACAGCCCATAGATGCTTTGTCTTGTCTCTGTGGTGACTGCGATAGATAATGCGTGGAAATTTGTCTCAGATATTAAAGAGAGATGAAATAAGACTGCCTTGTGCAATAAACCTAAGTGCATAAATAGAGAAGAGTTAAGAGGTGTGGCTGATTCTCCACTGGCCATTTTTAATCATCTGTGAGGAGTAGAGGGAAGTTGGCTTGAGGTTTTCAGGATGGAGGAACTAATGTGGTGAGAGCGATTGGCCCAGTAATTTAGACGGGCCACTCAAACAACACTGACAAGGGGAAAGTGCTTTACCAAAGTACTTTTTTGCTTGCAGATGCGAATTGGACTGCATTCTGGGTCGGTTTTTGCTGGAGTTGTTGGAGTTAAAATGCCCCGTTACTGTCTTTTTGGAAACAATGTCACCTTGGCTAACAAATTTGAGTCCTGCAGTGTACCACGGAAAATCAACGTCAGCCCCACCACCTACAGGTACTGATTGCACTGACCTCCTGAAATCTATTAGTTTACTGTTGTAATGGGAGCAATGGTATCTGGTCAAGAGGGAGGGAAGGAAGGAATCTTCTACCTTGTGTGGACATCTGTACTGGGACTCTTGCTGCTCTCCTTGGATCTGACTGCCATCACGCTTCCACTTAAAAATTTTCATTTTTCCAACCTGTTTTTCTTATAAATTTGATCTTTATTTGAAGATGATTTAATAAACATTTTTCACCCCATGGCACTCTGCTTGTGTTTATCTGCAAGTTACTTTAAAAGGCTGGGTTTTGTATTCAGAAGATATGTCTTACCAGTTCTAAATATAAGCCTGTGGGATCTTGAGCAATACCCTTAATAAATTCAAGTGATGTAAAGGTTGTGATTGTATTTATCACATTTAATAGGAAATATTGAGCTAATGTGGACAGAAAAACACTTTTTAAATTTACCAATCACCCACAATTTGATACAGTTTTATTTACTAAATCCTTATAGATTTATACATCTTTACAATTAATTTTTAAACATTCCAAACATACAGAAAGAAGTCACAGAAAATATGATACCCATGTAACCAATATTGATATTTAATAAATCTCAACATTTTGCTGTATTTGTTTCAGATCCCTGTTTTATAAAAGAAATACAGTATCACAGTCCCTGGGTCCCTGTTTTCTGGCTGACACACTGAACTCCATACCCCTTAAGCTTTGCAGGAACATCTGGGAACATGTACTTTCTGAGGACAGGCGGGCCCTGAAGGGAGAGGTAGCAAGGCATGGAGTAGAAACACAACATATGTCACTGCTGTTTACCAGGAAGGAACATGGGCAGAAAGAAGCCAGGAGCGTAACTCTCTTCCTTTAGGTTCCTCCAGATAAAAAAGTAAAGTCAGAGAAAAATAGGTTTGCATTCAGCCCATTCATATCCTTTTGTGACTTGCTTGGGATCCACTCAGAATTATGTTTTCTTGATGAAATATCAATCTAATTCATTTGTTCAAACTATTTCTCATGCAGTGGTGTTCTGGTAAACCAGTTTAGAGGCGTGAAGGGGAGAATTCCTGATTTCTAGCATTTACCAATGTCTATGGCATAATACTCCCACCACGGCAGGTTTCAGTCCATCAATAGCTTGGAAAATTCCTGAATGTTTTCACAGTTTGCTCTCACAAACCAGTGCAAACCAGAACAAGCATGTCACTATATAATATTGAATATGTATTCTAGAGTATGAATCAGCCAGAATCTACCTTCTACCCATGGTTAGTTAAAGTGTATCCAGTTTTTTTATTATTGTAAAAGTGATTTGATAAATATTCTTATACACACATTTCTAGATAACATCCCTGTAAGTGGTATTACCACATCATAGGCTATACCCAGTTTCAACTTTACTAAGGATCAGTTTGCTGTCCAAATTGCTTTTATCGATTTTCATTCCACTGACAGTTTGTGAAGGTTTCTCTTCCCCAAGGCCTGATATTATCAAACTTATTGTTACCGATATGATGGGTGTTATGTGATATCTCACTGATGCATATTCTTATGTAATTGACTTATTTAATTTTCACAACTATCCTAGACATGTATACTACTATCCCATTTTTGAAAGTTAGAAAGCTGACATCTTTGCTGCACTTCAAAATTAAATCTACCAGAGTTTGAAGTTTATACTTTTACTATGGGATTTTGTAACTTTTCACTATATATTACCAAATCCTGTGCCTCATAAATAACAAGCCTCAATAAATATTTATGAATTCCTAATGGAATCATCATTTTCTTTGGTTTTATTATTTTGCAGATCACATATTTATTGGCGCACTAACAGAAATCAGTTAATAGAATACTCGCATATATTCTACTTCAGGTCTGTCATTCTTGGGCCTAGATTTCTACCCAGTTGGCTTCTTCAGTATTTGGAAGAGTGTCACAGTTCCAAATTCTAATGCAGCACCAACATTCTATTTCATTTAGATAGGACATTGTAGACTGGTGAGTAAGGCTCTGGTCTGGTTGGGCAGATGTGATGAGTGGTTTTCTGTAGAAGTTGGTTTAGATCCCAGAACTATTCAACATTTTTCATCCATGGCCTAAATAATAGATTAGAGTGATACTTATTAAGTTTGCCTTGAACAGAAAGCTAGGGAAATAAATGAGAAGAGCCAGTGACTTAATCAGTAGGATCAAGAATTCAAAATGAGTTTAGAATAATGGACAAGAAGTTAGTAGTAAAATTTTTAAAAATTAGGTAGAATGAATTAATTTAAGAAGGAAATACATTGCAAATACCAGATAGGAAGTAGAGTATCAATATGTACAATTAAATCTCATTTTAGTCTTACTAACCTTGAATTGATAAAAATTCTATTGGGAGATAATAGTTTAAATATACATATATGTGTGTGTACACACACACACACACACACACACACACAGATATAGCTTATGTGGAACTTTCCCTTCACAGTTTTTTGCCCACGATTATTTCTCAGTAACATTTACAAAATGACTAAATCAAAAATGGGCAGTGTTTTAACTTGTCCAATCTTTCAACTTTGGAAGCCTTATTCTATAACGTTGTATTTATGGGTTTGTTTATTTATTTTTTGCTCTTGTTAGACCTTTAGATTATTTTGGGTTTTATTTCCCCACTACTGTGAATTTATTTTCCATTGTACTTCTTCTGTTTGTTAACATCATAAGGAGCTTTCTGTCCATCACAGTGAGAACAACAGGTTTATTAATATTTTCAGGATTATTCATTCAATTCTGTTGTCTTTTTTTAATAGACAGTTGTGAAAGCACTCAATTTTAATGGTTATGTTTTTATTTTAATCTTTCAGATTGCTCAAAGACTGTCCTGGTTTTGTGTTTACCCCTCGATCAAGGGAGGAACTTCCACCAAATTTCCCCAGTGAAATTCCTGGAATCTGTCATTTTCTGGAAGCATATCAACAAGGAACAAATTCAAAACCATGGTTCCAAAAGAAAGATGTTGAAGATGGCAATGCCAATTTTTTAGGCAAAGCATCGGGAATAGATTAACAAAATATATGCCTGGCGTTAGCCTTTAGGGATTGACTCCTTCAAGCATTTGTGGAATCTCTGAAAGCACTTTAGGATTCAGATGGTTAAAAAGCAGTATTAAAATTTCAGGAGCTGAGTCATGATCT
>PVKM010027159.1:0-18922 GCA_004027735.1 Carollia perspicillata | reverse complement strand
ATGTTAGCTGTGGATTATTTGTAGATGGCCTTTACCAGGTTGAGGAAGCACCCTTCTATTTCTACTGGGTTGAGTGTTGTTACGAACGTGTTAGATGTTTTTTTAAAGATGGCGAGGGAGGGAGAAAGAGAGGGAGAGAAACATGGATCTGAGAGAAACACATCAATCAGTTGCCTCTTGCACACTTCCAATTTTGTTGATATTTTTTAAAAAACCAATTTTTGGTCTTGTTGCCTTTATTGCTTGCTTTTCTATCCTCTATTTCATTTACTTCCACTCTGTATTATTTCCTTCATTCTGTTTGCTTGGATTTAATTTGCTCTTCTTTTTTTAGTTTGTTAAGGTAGAAGAAGAGTACATTGAGCATATATAAGGATATATATAAGCATTTATAGGCATAAATTTCCTTCTAAATATTGTTGTAGTTGCATTCCATGCATTTCAGTATGTTGTATTTTCATTGCCATTCATCTCAAAGTATTTTCAAACTTTCCTTGTGATTTCCTCTGCGACCTATTTATTATTTAGGAATATGTTGTTTAATGTTCACATTTGTGAATTTTGCAACTTTCCTTCTGTTGTTGATTTCAGAGAACACACACTGTATGATTTTAATGCTTCTAAGTTTATTGAGGCTTGTTTTATGACCTAACATATGGTCTGTCCTGCACAATGTTCCATGTATACTTGAGAAGGATATGTATTCTGCTGCTTTGGGGTAGAATGTTGTATAGATGTCTGTTATATCTAGTTGATTCTCCCTGCCTCTCCTACAGTGGAAGCAGGACAGATACCTCAGATTACACCCTACTACTCCACTTCTACCTAGTGCTGCCCCTAAGGCTAAGAAGCTATTTTGCTTTAGTATTAATAACAACAACAACAGTCAATACTTATACAGCAAATTGTCTGTGCCAGGCACTCTACATAAAATCACTCAGCTCATCCCATCTCAGGCTCACCTTTGTACCCCAAGCAGCTGCTCCTCGGTGTAAGTGGCGTTCCCCTCACCCTGCCAGGTCTGATTCCACTCATTCTCAGGCTTCTTGTCCTTTTGTGCCTTCATGCAGTTACAGCAGCCACAGGGGTCATGAGCTTCACGAGGTCTGTCCTCTGCGTATTTGTTTCTTCTAACTGCATCGATGTAAGCTGCAAAGCAATAGTCACTCCGTTTAGTCCCCAGTCTGACCTGCAAATCAACTTTGCTACCTGCCTTAGCTATCTGGGAGGCTGCTTGTAGGCAGGAGAGCCCAGTGTGAGGACCGGGCTACTGACATCATGCTGACTTTTAAGCATCCATAAAAAACAAACAAACATCTTCCTTTTGAAAGCCATACAGGAAATACGGAAGCAACCATGCGATACTTACAATTCCAGAAACATGAAGCCATACCTAATAGTGTCCACCATACCTACAGTGGTCAGTCATCAAATAAGTTTGAGTCAGAGCCAGAAAAGGTGCTCAAGAGGTGTCTGCGCAATACCTCGCCTTTAGTGCAATGCAGGGGGAAGGCCTAGTTTTCTGTGGTCCATGGTCAGAAGTGATATTGCTCATAAAATAACCTTTTTTGTTGCAATGCCTCCCACTACTAAGATTTAAAGTAGAGATGAGTTCAATGCTTTCTAAGCTAACAGTAATAGAACTAATATGTACAAGACACTGGTTGGAGAGATCAAGGAGAGGTAAGGTAAGATCTACTCCTGACCATAAAGGTGTCACAGTTTAAAGGGAAAGAATTCAATTAATCTTAACACCAGTAATCTTTACTGCAGAAAGTAAAGAGGGCCATAGCAACCCAGTCAAAGAAGGCAGAGTACTCATGTCCCATCTGGAGGATGTGGAAAAGATTTTTTAAAATATTGTATTTATTTATTTTTAGAGGGGAAGGGAAGGAGAGAGGGAGAGAAATATCAATGTATGGTTGCTTCTCATGTGTCCCCTGCTGGGAATTGGCCTGCAACCCAGCATGTGCCCTGACTGGGAATCGAACCTCGGTTCTTTGGTTCCCAGGCCCGCGCTCAATCCACTGAACTACACCAGCCAGGGCTGGAAAAGATTTTTAAAACATTCTTCTCCTGCTTAACATCCCTTAGTGACTACACATTGCTCCTGGTCCAGATTTCTTACAATGGGTCTGGGCTGTGTCTCTTGCCTCATCTCTCACCACATGCTCCTTTGCAGTCTGTGCTCTAGCCACACCAAACTCTGTGACCAGCAATGCTTTCCCTTTTTTCTGTTCCTTCTGCCCGCCACATTCTTCCTGCAAGGCAGCCTAACTCCAACGCATTCTTTATGTCATCGTTGTAACACTGTCTCCATAAGGCTTCCTCTGACATCCAGGCCTTGTCATTGTGTTTTCCAACACTAGACCTTACTGTGTATAGCCCAGGACTTGCTTTGTAATGGACTGTTTACCTGTCAAACTCCCTCAGTGAACTAAGAGTTCTGTGATCTCTTAGGCCCACGCCTGTCAAGTCCCTGCTGCAGGATCAGCATAATGCAGGGTACATAATAGGTATTGGATCAATACTCTTTGCCTGACTGTAGGATGGAAAAAACCGGCCTGTGGGTCCTGGTGTGGGCTGCAGCGATAAGACCAAACCGAGACCAAGGATCAGGTGGCCCAGTTTGGTAGCGAGCTTAAGAGCATAAGGGGCCGGGTACGTGAACTGCGGGAGAGCGCATTGCCCCGCGGACCCTTTGGCCACCCTGACGCGGGCGGAGTCTGACTGCGGAGGGGACCCTGGGCGGGGCCCGGGCAAGGGCGGGGCTGGGGGCCGGAGGCTACGAGGCATCGCGGATGACTCTGGGTTCGGGTCTCTTTCTCCGCTTGAGCCAGCGCTCTAGGCTGCTGGGCCCCTGACCTGGAAGGTCCACCACCTCCTCATTTGGAACCCTGCTCAGGCTCAACATCTCATAGGCCTCCATCCTTCACCTCAAGCCCAGGATCTCAGCTTTCGGGCACCTTCAAGGGCCCCATCCCTGATGGCTCCCACACCCAGCTCTGTCCCACCCTATGGCCAGGACCTGGTACCTTCCGTCCAGCGCTCCCCGCTGCCCAGAGTAGCTGCCATTTCTGGTTCCCAGTCAGCAGGTCAGCCGAGCCTCTCTGGCGCCTGAGGCTAAAAAAGATGAGGGGTGCCTGGGGGAGGGGGCAAGAAACGTGGGGCATGCTGGTCATTGTAGTCCAGCCCACTGAAGCAGCGGGGCATTGGACTACAACTTCCGGCAGGCTCCGCGAGAGGGACAGTTGGAGATGCAGTGGAGTAAGACGTTGTTTGGAAGCGAGGCGTGTGCAGGTGCGTTGTTGCTAGTTGACTGCTGCGCGGCTAGTGGCTCACAGCAGGGAACTGTGACCACTGTGGGCAGCGCTTTTCCTCTTCCGTAGAATGGGGATGGTGGCTTAGTCCCTGCCTAACACGGGACATTCAAGGAGGCGCAATGATATCTTGCCTGGGAAAGGCTTCCTAAACTATGGGCTGCAGTGTGACAGTATGACTATTTTTCTCCTCAGGGATGTCCTTTCAAAATATACAAGAATGCCCTCTGGTCAGGTAGTTCAATTGGTTAAAGCGTGGTCCCATACGCCAAGGTTTTGGGTTCCTTCCTCCATCAGGGCACATACAGGAGTCAACCAATGATTGCATAAATGGGAAAGTTGTGCTCTCTCACTCTCTCTCTCTCTCTCTGAGATCAATAAATAATTTAAAAAACCAAATATACACTAATGCCTGTTAGGAGACTCAGAGACGGTTTTGGGGATGCTGAACCCAACCCTGGGAAGTTAAGAGCCACGAAAAGTAGAAAAGTGGGGTAAATTTATGTGGGTAGAGGGCAGTCTGGGTCTACCCTTCCTCCCTCAGCTCTTCAGGCACAGCGTCATTATAGGCACCACTAGAGGTCGGGGGTGGAGAAAGAAGAATAGGACAGGTGCATATCAGAGCCGGCATCACAGCCCCTATCTTCGTTTTACTTATCATTCATCCCATCCTACTCCAGGGCCATTCTGAGACTTTTCTCCTCTCTTTTACCCCAGTAGTTTCCTTGGTCCGTTCCCTTTTATCTGAAGACCACACTTCAGAAGATCAGTAAAAAGAAAGTGAAGAAATATTCCTGCTTTCCCTCACTCAGGTTTGCATGGAGCTGAGCATTTTAGCAGAGAATAAAACCAGGTCTTCAGCCCTGACTGGTGTGGCTCAGTGGATCGAGTGCCAGCCTGCGAACAAATCAGGGCCCATGCCTGGGCTGCAGGCCAGGTCCCCAGAAGTGGGTGCGGGATAGGCAACCATACATTGACATTTCTCCGTCCCTTCTCTCTAAAAATAAATAAAATCTTAAAAACAAACAAACAAGAAAACAAAACCCAGTTCTGTGAAAGTGAAAAAATGATCATGGTCATCCCCAAACCAAACCAAAAAGCCTTAGGTAGTTTGGGGAGACTAGACATTTCCCTCTAGAAGATGGAAAGGTGGGGTGCATCTTGGAGTCCAGGGGAGACACTCAGAGATGTCATAGTAGCATGAAGTTAGAGGTATCAGTTGAGAGTGGGAGTGCTGGACAGCTGTAGGGGTGATTGGATTGAAAAGCCATGCTAAATTTTGGGGCTGCTCAAGAGTAGAGTCCAGGTTCAAGAACGCTGGACAAGATTTGGGAAACTGGGGCATCTTGGAAATACAAATATATGGTACCTCAGCAGCCTTTCCCATCATCCTCTGAATCCTCACTTCCCCCTTCTTTTCTAGACAACTCATTTAACTCCAAATCAGAAAAAAAAGAGGTTCAGAATTGCAACCTTCTGAGATAATTGCCATGCAGCTGTACCCTTCAGTTCATTTACACCTCAACTAACTCTTCTACATGAATTTTCCTATGACCCCATCACCAGGACTAACTTGGAACTCCAAACCCCAGCACTTAGAACACTTCCATGCCAGTTTTTGTTTAAGCACACCAAACACTCAACAAACTAATTCCCATGGTCAAATTCAATCTCTGTGTTTGGTGAAAGAAGAAGGTGTGGGTTCAAAGGGGTTCGGGATGGCAGGGTTAGGGGAAGCAACAGCAGGAAGAGCCAGAGAGCCACTGGGAAGGAAATAAGGGGAGGGAAATTGGGATCTGTAAGGTGGTTCACAAAGATAAGAAGGTAGGTGCAGAAAGAAGTTCAAAGAAGTGAGAAAGGACATCCGCTAATCCAGAGGTGCCGCTGAGCAGAGACACACAATGTTTTCCAGCAGACTCAATAGAATTAAGTACTGACCTGACTTTGGGAAACTGTGTGCAGGACCTAGGCCAAGGGGGCGCGCCATGATTTTTGTACACAGTTTTGCCTAGAGCCAGCCTCTGATTTCTATCAGTTTTCTCTTCTAACTTTTAGAAATGCTTGTTGAACCATAGTGAATTTTTGCTGGTGATTCCGAGGTTGGCCATGTGCCCTATATGGTTGAGGTGCTGCTCCATCCAGCCCTGGAAGAAAGATGCTGAGTGAATGACCCCTCTGTCCAACTGGGACCGTGTGCCAGGGCTGCTTTGCTCGCTGCCCTTGCGTGGGATGGGGGGGAGAAGTGAAAGAAGGGCATTCTACAGCAACCACCCTACCCCCCCCCCCCAGCACCTGTTCCTGCTTTGGAATGCTGTAGTTCTTGTTAGAATAGGGAGGAAGTTGTCTTATAAATGCCCACCATCCTGTTGTCTAGACATCAAGGAAGAGATATTGTCTCAGGAAGCTTCAGGAGCTGCAGAAGGCTGCACTTGGATTTCCTGTCAGAGATGGGGTCTTGTTTTTGCATAAATAGCAGAACCCCCTTACATAGTTTGCTAGAGAGCAGAATTCAGCATTAAGTGAATTCATCCTCTACCCCTTCCGAAAGGATGGTTACTTAGCAACTGGAAAATAAATATGGCTAATGTGGTACTGCAGTGCTAGTTTTAGGGTAAAAGCCTTTCAATCTCATATTAATACCAGTTCACCCCCTCTCCCCCACATATAAATACCTTATGACTAACAGCTCATATTTTGAAGGACATTGTCCAGAGTTGAGGAAGCTTGTGGCCTTATAATAGAGAGATTAACTGAGTTACCTAGACTGAAACCCATGTCCTTGACCTAATTAGGCCACTATGCTAAGCAGCCGAACTAAGTGCCCATGGTAGTCAGAATAACAACTGAAACAGAATCCAGTACTTCTAGACATTGTTATGTCACCTGGAGGGTTCTATCCCAATGATGGATTTTTGTACTGGAGCTGGCTAGGAAGTCAGGTACTTTTTGTAGTGTGGCTCAAATAAAATATATCTGAATTATTTTTTAGAAATGCTGCAGTATTGCTGTTATAGGTTGGGTACTCCAAGAAACAGACTCTGAGACACTAAGATTTACATGCTGACAGTTTATTGGTAAGTGCCTCTGGGAGCATCTCTGAGGCGTAAGGGAAGCAGGATTGGGGCAGAAGTTGAGGCAAGAGGTCCAGGTCTTCATCCCCACACCCATCCCCATCAACCAGTCATCAACCGGCTGTGAGCCCTTAGCAGCCAACACTTGCAGCAGTGGCAGGACAAGTGCCATGATCCAGAAGTGTGGGATCCAGACACAAGTGTTTTCTGCTACAGTTGTCAACTAGTGCTTCCCAAGTATCTCCACATTTACCATTCCATTTTACAGGGCCATGAGGTAGGCGGGGCCAGGTGGGATGGTTCTTTCCTCTGTACATGTGAATACACAGGGAAATCTAGGTACAGAGGATGTAACAGACTTGCCCAGAATCACCTAAGAATTGTCTCTGGCTTCCACTCAGAATGATATCTACTCAAAAGATTACTTTTTCCTACGTTGAGAGTTTATAGGACTTTAGAACGTAAGGATCAGAAAAGTCAGTAAAGGCAAGTAGTCCAACCACCTCACTTTAAAAGCAAACAGGCTCCATGATGGGGGCCGATTTCACCGATGTTGAGCTGTGCGTCTGTGGCAGAGCCCAACCTCGTGACTAGTCTTCCGACGCTCAAGAGCCTTGTTCACGACCTCTGACCTGCTGGGCGCAACACGTGACGCTGCAGGCTATAGGCACTGCCCAGAGGATTTTAGAATCCGCTAAGTTTCTTTAGTGCACGGGAATTGTTTCAGCGACACAAAGAAAATGAAACTTTTTGTTCCCAGCTTTCTCTCTCATATCACCTTGCGGAGTCTAAGTCCAGAAGAAAATAGCCTATTTTGGCTTCGGAATGGGTAATCTGTATTCTCCCCCTGTTTTAAACTGCCAACTAGCAGATGCTTCCATGGAGTTAAACATTGCCTGCAAACATACACAGATGCTTCTTCCAGCGACTCTTCCCAAGATTTTCAAACACAGATTACTAAGAAAACAGATAATCACTTTCTTTCCCTCCTTCTGTTTAAATGACTTTACATTATTTGTTATCCTTTATTTTTAGGACAAAAAGATAAAGCAGTGTGGGGTAAAGAGAGTGGGATTTGCTTTACAAAGTCATAGACCTGTCTTCGCCCCAGACCTTCCCAGTGTTAGTCCCACAGCTAGAACCACAGTGAGGGAGGTCTGCCCTGGGGCAGGCGGAGGACATTCGCCCTTTTACTATTCAGCTCGTACCACTGGAGTTGCCTGTCAGAATGCATTGTGTCTCCCACATCTTCACTCTCCAGATTTAATATTTCTCTACTGGTGACCATGGCTCACTGGCTACAGCTCTTCTTCCCGCCCCTCTGTTAGAGTGGCTAGGCTAGTCTGTCACTTCATCCCTATGCTCAATAAACTAGGTGGACAGAGGCAGCCTGACAAAAAGTTCTCTCCACCTCCCAGGTCCCTCAGACAGCTCCCCGCAGGGGCAGAAAGTTGCATACATGCCTTGCCTAGAAAAGGAGGCCCCAGAGCTGCTAGAACATTCTGTTAAGAAATGTACATGGGAGCATAGACCTTAAAAGAAATGAGACTGCAGGCCAGAAAATCATTTTAATGCCAAGTAGAATGGACCAAGGCACTTTGTCATTTTCCTTGCTTTTTGCTCTACAGACTTCTCCTTCCTATGACGTTGAGAAGGTGGGAGGAGCTGGCCGTGTTCCTAGAGAGGCTGTCCCTGTGGGAGAGAGGCTCTCATGTTGGCTTGCACCTAGGTCTGAAGGAACGTTAGTATCCTTTATTTAGATCTGCAGGAATGTAGTATGGAGTAGATGTGAAACAAAAAATAATTTATGTGGTTTATTGCCTCTATTGATCCCATCGCCTTCCTCCTTACAGTCACAGGGCAGCTGCATCATCTTCGGTCTTGTAGGGACCCAAAGTTGCTTTTAAAGAACCTGCAAAATATATACTTAATGAGGAAGGATGAACTCCTTGGGAGTGGTAAAACAGGCAAGAGGAGAGAAGAGCCTGGGTCTTGGAAAATACCTCATTTCTGGTTAAGGAACAAGAGCCTGGCTATTTTAACATATTTTCTATTTATGTATACTAGAGGATGCATTATAATATTCCAAGTAAAATAAGTGTTACTTTAAAAAAAAAAAAAGGAGCCTGAAAAGGAGGAGGGGGAACCAGGAAAAATGCACCTTCTCTGCTGAGCGGCACCCTTTGCTGTTATTCATGTTGATGTTCTTCATGGAGATGAGGGTGATGCTGTCTTTCTCTCCATTGGCTGTGGAGCAGCTGGAGGTGGGAAGGAAACATGGGTTATGGATAGGAAAAGTGGGAGGGCAATGTGGGGGTCAAGGAACTATGTAGGGGTTGTTGAAAAAGTACGCCTTTGTTTCAGTGGTGGACCCTAATGAAATGAAAGTGTTTTGAAGCCCAAAAGACTTGTATTTAAATCTTTGTATTACTGCCTACTGCTTGTGTGGTCTTGGCCAAGTTATGACCTCTCTTGCATCTCAATATTTTAATGTATAAAATGCTGTAATATCTGCCTGAAAGAATTACTCTAAGAATTTGAGATAATATTACCAAATATCTACCACAGCACTTAGGACGTACTAGGTGTTCAATAAGAGGTTCTTCTTATTTCTTCAAAATAAGTATCTTCTTATTTAAGGAGTATATTAGAATCCGAATTCCTATACTTTTCACGAAGGGGTAATAAAGGCTTAGCCCTGGGACTGAAGAGTTCCAGTCCGTCTCCCATCACCGGTTGCTTCCTTTCGGGTCCATGTCCACCCCCGTCCTGCCTGCCCCCGTCCTGCTTGCCCCCAGGTCTGGCTTCAGGGGAGGCTGTCAGAATTCCATGCGTGGGTATGTGTGTGTAGGCGGCAGGAAGCACTGGTTGTTGGCTCCCTCTTGGAGGGGAGACTGAGGTCAGGTGGATGGTTACTACTTACACCTCTGACAGTCTTACCTTTCCGATAGCCCGGAACTCCCAGGCTTCTGGGGATCTGTAAAAATCCAAAGGCACAGATTGGGGATCACATGCTGTTACTCAGAAGCCCAACCTGCCCCTCAAAGATCACCAAAGTGGACCCCCCCATTCCATCTACTGATGCTGAGGTGCCATTCCGGCCCTCAGTTCCAGGCTGGATGTCAGCCCCAGAATCTAGCTCTGAGCGCCTGAGCAGAGAGAGGCAAGGGGGGGCCCTGAGGGCCAGGCACGTACCTTCAGGTTCCCTATTCTTCCGACACTTAAACCTTAGACTGACCACGCTGACCAGGATGATCACAACCACCACCAGGATGACAATGAAGCTGATAACACCTGAGCAAAGAAGAGGTCGGGGTGAAGGGGAGGCAGAGGAAGGGACGAAAGGGGGTGACGGGAGTTTAAATTCTTTTCCCAGGTAAGTGCTGTGTAGACAGGCTCCAGAGCAAAGTGAGTTCCCCTTCCGTGCTGAGGAGGGGAACGAGCTCTCAGCCTGCCGCCCTGGCCAGGGCGGGCTCCAGTCCTTCCCCGCCCTCCCCTAAGAACATGGAACCCAGCAGAGCCCAGCAGAACTGACTGGAGCGGAGGCGGAGACTCTTTCCCACCCGGCCTTCTTTGTCAGCCAAGCCCTCCCAGCACAAATGAGTGCGATCTGAACTTGTTTCCAGACTCAGAGTCCAGTCAGTTCAGGGGTGGGGTCCCTGCCACACCCCACTGCCTCCTCCCTCTCACCAAATGCTGCCACAGTGAGCACCGTCTCTGACGTAGGGCTGGGCAGGATGGTGGAGTCTCCTCTGGTCCGCAGGCTCATGGTGGCTGATTTGGTGGTAACATTTGGAGAAGTGTCTAAAATGGAGTGGCGATGGGTTCATCAGTGAAGGAACTTGGCCTACCAGAGAGCTCGCTCCCCTCCCCCTTCCTCCAGGTAAAGGGCTGCAGACACAGCCCCAGCCCTGCAGAAAAGCCTTCCTCCCTGCCCCTCTGACCAGGTCCCATTGGGATGGAGGTCAGAACTGGGTGATGTAGGATCACATGACTAGATAGCTGGTTGTTTGTATTTCTAGTTCCAAAGGATTCCAGAAAGTTCAGGATGCTTCCCTCACTATGCTCTTCCCACCACCCCCTTGGAGTCAAGAAGATAGGGATTTATGCTGCAGATATAGGAAGACAGACTAGGCATGGTGGAATCATCATGTTTTGCAAAGGGTCGAAGAGAGAGGAAAGAAGGGCACCAAAAGTTTGTCCCCAGGCACTGACTGATCTAATATGTCAGCCTGCCAGGTAAGACACCCAAGTTTCTGGCCCCCTTAAAAAGTGGTATGGTCACCCATCTCTTCCCTTCTGGAACTCACTGCAGGCCTGACTGCTATTCTATTTCGTTGCCCTCACCTCTGTCCTAGATATGTCTGGGAGTTTAAAAAAAATCCCAGAGCCAATCAATGGGTAGGATGAGAGAAAGGGTCAGGGTGCTCTTTGTCGGGAGCACAGACAGGATGTCCCTCCACTTCTGCTGCCACAGCTGCTGCCACTCAGGACACCTGTGCTTGTGCCAGGAACAGCAGGCCAAGGTGGCAGGTGTCCACCCCCGCCCAGCTCTTCTCCCGCACTGCTGGGTGAGGACCGACCTGCCCTGAGAAGCGTGCAAACCTTTCCTAACCTCGTCTGCCTTCCTTTGCACTGTTTGGTTCTCCTAACGCTCCCTTTCTCTCTGTGCGCCTTGATCAATCCTGAGTCCATACTCCTTCTACCTTCATTATGACCAGGCCCAGGTCCCTGGCTCTACTCCCCACCACACCTCTCTCATTCCCTTCCAGACCAGGGGGCCGCTGATATGGATCCTGGCCGTGAGACCCCTCATTGTGGGGCAGGACCTGGGCCCATTGAAGAGGAGAGGAAGGAACCCAGCCAGACATGACCTGTTGTATTTTACCGCCAGCCCCACATACTTACCAAGGGCTGATATGTGCTGCTGTGGCTGGGACGGAGTCAGGCCCGGCAGGCTCTGGAAGTGACCATCCATGGTGCTTGACCTTGGCATCGCAGGTGTGGGGACCTGCGAGGCCTTCCCTGGAGTGGCTGTGGATTAGGAAGCATGTGTGAGCCTGCCTGGGGCTCCAAGCAGCACGCACGCAGGGAAGTTCTTTAGTCGAAGACTGAAGGTTCTTCTCATTCCTGCTTTCCTTCTGGATGGAGCCATCCTCTCTTACACCTCTGGGTCTTCACCTGCACAGTCCTCTCGGCCTGGAATACACCCTACCACCCTTCGCCTCCCAGTCTTCATTGGGTTAACTCCTTTGGTCTCAGCTTCAGCTCTCACTCTCTCTGGAATGCACTCACTGGCCCTCAAGTCAGAAGTTGCTGACGTTAGTCTGGGCTCCAAGAGCACTCTCTGCCATGCGCATTGCAGCCCTTCTCACCCGGCTTTGCAATTGGCAACATGAGGTCTTGTTTACTTGTCTGCTCCCCCACTGGTCTGCATTTTCCTTCAGAGCAGAAGCTGTGCCTGCCCCCTGATTGGGCCCTCCCTGGATGGAATCTGTAGTCTGAGTAGCAGAGTACCTGGGGCACTGGCGCTGGACAGAGAGCCTGGGCTACTGGGCTCTGCGGAAGCACTGTCTTCTGCAAGGACAGACGCGGAAGGGGAAGTGGAGGTGGGGCAGGTTTGATGACACCACACTTCTAACCCATATGAGAACCCTTGGGCCCTGGCTGGCGTAGCTCAGTGGATTGAGCGTGGGCCTGCGAACCAGACAATCGCGGTTCGATTCCCAGTCAGGGCACACGCCTGGGTTGCAGGCCAGTTCCCAGCAGGGGAAGTACAAGAAGCAACCATACATTGATATTTCCCTCTCTCCTTCCCTTCCCCTCTAAAGATTAAAAAAAAAAAAGAACCCTTGGGCCATAAGCAAGTCTGAACGGATGGGCAGGGGGGCTGGGTGGAGGCCTGGGATGGGCCCCTCACAACCACACTCACTCACCTGTGCCTGGAGTTGACTCTGTGGTCAGACTTAGACTGAAGGCTCCTGAAACAGATCATCTGAGGCTGAGTGTTTGTTGCCTCCTTTGCTCTGTCTCCCTCTCTTTTGCCCTGTAGCCGGTGTTTTCTAGTCTTTCTTCCTACACCACCCCTCGCCTGCAACAATTCCCCTCTCTCCACTTTCAAGGAGGGTTAGACTAGGCCAAGCTGGAAAAGGTCCCTAGAAGTGCTCCATCTTGAATGCCCTGAGCTCCGGCCCCACCCCTAATCACTTGAGATCTGTACAAAACAGGGCCTAGAGATCTTCTCACCCTTACCAAGCTCCCAGACCTAAATGCTGGAGGAGGTCCTGTGTGCTGGGTCTTACCCTGAGGGCTAGAGGGCTGCGTTGTGGTGGGCTGGGAGTTGCGGCCTGCAAGAGAAGGCAAAACACGGGCTAGCTTTGTGAGGCTCCTGCCCAGCACACAGCCCCCAGAAAAACTGAGGCCTTTTGGCTTTCCAAGCCTCCCATGCTGACCGAGGGCTGAAGGATGTGGCTCCAGCTTAGGGGGCTGGTTTCCTCTGAGACGGTGATGGAATAGCACCATCACCACCACCTCATGATTCAGCATCCCAGAGTCCTTTCCTGTCTCTTCAGACCCACATGGGTTTTATACCAACCTGACACAATGTCAGGGGAAGGTCATTTTAAATTAATGATTTGTCTAAAGACAGAGGGCCAGTGACCTGCCGGTCTAGACAAGGACTCCAGGTCCCTGGGCTAATGTCGTCACTACACCACCATCAAGACCTCCGTTTTCCCCTGGGAGTCTCATCACACCAGTCCTGCCCCAAGGGAAGGGGATGGAAAGATGTGATGAGTAAGATGGAGTCTGGGCCTGGGGCTGGTATCTGAGTTACATCTCTGCCCTCCTCCAGCAGGAGGTAGGGGCCTACAGGAAGCAAGTCCTGGGATATGTACAGGAGACAGGGAAGCTCTGGAACGAGTGATCAGCTTACTCTCACGGGCAGAGCCTTCTCAGAAATGGTTGCTGTTGGACAAACCCGGGAGGAGGTCACTGGGAGGCCCCAGTGAGAAGCCCACATTAGATTATTTTGTAAGTACACGTGTGTGCCAGTCAGCCTCTGTGCAGACGTGTGTGAGCTGGTGTGCCATACATGGGTCCCCTGTGTCTGTGGGACCTCAAAGGTCAGGTTGTGTTTGCTCATTTTCCACAATGAAATCATTCTTAAAACCTGTGAACAATGTGAAAGGAAAATGCGGGGAAGTGGAGCCGCCCAGCTGGGTTCCCGTCCCTCCACTCTGGCTGGGCCCACAGCCGCTGGCCTGGCTCTCCCGTTCCCCCTGCCCCTCGTCATCAGGGAAACACCAAGCCGGGCCTGGGTGAACGGAGGCGGCGGGGGCCAGGGGCCCGCCCAGCCTGGGGCGGCCTGCTGGTCTGTTTATTTTCCTTAGCCACTGCCTTCCTCCATGGGGCCATCACTTGGATAGCGTGGAATTAATTGTTTCCAAGCCCACGCTTTCCCGGACCCTAGGCCATGCGGTGTTTTTCCAGGTCAGCATCTCCCATACTTCATTCCCTCACTTGGTGGCGGGTCAAGAGGGGAGTTAAAACTTACAGGTGCCCCAGCCTAGAAAGAACTTTCCCCAGCTGGGGAATGACCCTTTTAATCCCAGGCATGTCCTGAAAACACCTATCAGTTGATGAAGGGTATCTAAGGCACCGTCTAGGCTGTATAGGGTTATAACTTCAGTCTTTAGTGGGAGGGCACAGTGCCTGCCTTCCCACAATCATCTAAATACAAAACTAGTGTCTTAGAAAGAATTCCAAAGTCCCAGGGGCCAAGTTCCAGTAGCTTGCTCGTGGTCTCCTGCCCCCTCCCGATACTGGAACTTTTTGTCACCAGGAGATTCCTCTGTGACTAGAGGAGGGATTTAGGGAGCCTCTGTTCTGACAGGCCAGGCTGCCTCTGACCCCTGGGCACTCAGACAACCAGAGCACACTGGCCACGGGGATTTCTTACTGTCCTGTCTCCTCTCCCTGCCCCCCGCCTGCTCCATTCCCATCCAGCCTCTGCCTGCTCCCGTTCCACAGCCTCATCCAGTGCTCCTCAGCAGCGCACGTCAGTGCTGTGAGAATCACGGAGTGTGGAGGCTGGCAGGCCTGCGTTCAGGTGCTGACTCTGTCGCTTACTAACCGGAGCCTTAGTTTCCTCCTCATTAACGTACAAGTGATCTTAGCCCTGGGCAGTGTGGCTCAGTTGGTTGGAGCATTGTCCTGTAAACCAAAGGTTGCAGGTTCTGTCCCTGGTCAGGGCGTACGTGTAGGCTGTGGGTTTGGTCCCAGTCGGGTTCAGTCCCTGGTCAGCGTGCATACAGCTGGCTAGGGTGTGTACTGGGAGGGGTCGAGGTGCACACGACAGGCGACTGATCGATGTTTCTCTTCCCCTCTCTCTAGAATCACTAATCATGACCTTGGATGAGTATAAAAAATAATAATAAAATAACATGCAAGTGATTTTAGTACCTTATACATGGTTGTGAGGATAAGAAAATGCGTATAAAGTACTTAACGCAGTGTCCGACAGATAGTCCATGCTCAGTAAATGCTGGACATTTAAAATCTTGCCCCATTCTGTCAAGTCCTCCCAGTCTCAAGCCTACTCTGCCCTGACTTGTGTATCCACAGTCAAGTCCCTCTGTGGGCCTGAAGACCCTCGGAAGCATTCCTCAGCCCACCAAACTGAAGGAGACAGTAAGTGCTCTGAGACGCTGGAGAAGAGGACAGGGTATGCAAGCAGGGAGCGTGGCTTCCACAGAGTTCACACAGGGCATTCCTCGTCCTGGCACCCGCCTGGGACAGGGCCATGTGGAGGGAAGCTGGGAGAAGCCCAGGCTAGCAAATACCACCTCCTGAGTCTCATCTTTCAACCTCCACTACCATTTCTGAGATTTCTACAACAGCCTAGTCCCCCAGCCCCGATCAAAAGTGTGACTCCATCCTCTGGGAGGGTGGGGGAGGAGGGGAGTGGGGGTGGGGAAGAAATGACCTAAGGGAAGTGGCTGCTCTGTGAGTCAGAATCTCCTGGATTTCTCTTAGTTCCCAGCAACTGCTCGCTAATTAGATGACCCCTTCCAAGGGATCTCTCCACTCCTCACCGTCACCGGCACCGACAGGGCTCTGTCTGGGAGGTGTTCTCAAGTCATCTCTTCTGAAGATCCTCTCAGCTAGGCCCTGGGTGAGGATGTTGAGTACATCCTCTTTGGGAAGTAACTCTTTGTATCCAACTTGAATCCCTCTTGCTGTGAGCTTCAAGTTTAGTATTTGGAATCCCTAGGTTGTTACTTCCCACACTAAAGAAGAAAAAAGGCCACCCGGAAAGCTCAAGGTGCAGGCAATGCCGTGCTGGTAGAACACCCTGTGAGGAGCTTTGGGGCTTCGGTCTCACATCCACACAGTCATTTCCCGCATTTCAGGAGGCCAGCCTTTTCTGGGGGCCCCGGTTCACCCTGGAAATTTTCCCACAAAAAGCCTTAACCATATGCTGTTTTACCCTTGCCCGGTCATGTCTACCTCCAAACCCAACCGATCCCTCGCACAAAAGGCTGGAATTTCCCTCGGGCACAGCCCCGGGATGAAGAGCTGGATGCGCGCCGTGTGTCCTGAAGGAGCGATAGGACCGCCAGCACTGGGAGGGAACTGCTGGGGGAGAGTGGCTAGCGCCTCTTACCTTGGACTAGCAGGAAGCCGAGGATCACCCAGCACAGCTGCGTGGCTCTGACAGTCCCCATGTCAGCTGGGTCTGTAGTGGGCAGGCAGCTGCTCTGTGGAGGCTCTGTCCATAGTGGAGAAGAGAGAGGGAGTGCTGGGGCGGGGAGGGGCTGGGGGCTGGCTCTCCAGGAGCTTCCTGTCAAAGAATAGAAGGAAACAGATTGGGACTAACTCCAGGGGCCCTGCTCAGCCCGACAGCCCAGATGAGGATGTAAGGCTGAAACATCGACGACTGCGCCCTGGGCTCCGGGACTCTGAGTGGCCTGGGCTAGTGCCAGTTGTGCTCTCCTCCAGGGCCTGTGCTCAAAGACCAGTGATGGCGACACCCCACCCCACCCCACCCTCGCCCCCTGCCTTCCCCTCCCAGGGATCCATCAGGTACCTCCACACGCGACCTAGAAGTTTTCCTGGAGAGTAATCCAGGCCCCCAACCCCATCCTGTTTCAGACTGTGACTGTGCTCCAAAAGCTCAGCCCACCAGCTGCCCACGCTCTATAGACTCCGAGTTCTTCACATTCCTCTCCCTCCTCAGGACTACCAATGCGGATGGGGCTCCCAGTATATCTTATTATTGTTATTCTGTTTTTATTTTTAAGATTTTATTTATTTCTTTTTAGAGAAGGGTAGGGAGGGAGAAAGAGAGGGAGAGGAACATCCAAGTGTGGTTACCTCTCGCTTGCCCCCTTCTGGGGACCTGGCCTGCAACCCAGGCATGTGCCCTGACTGGGAATTGAATCAGGGACCCTTTGTTTCGCAAGCCAGCACTCAATCCACTGAGCCACACCAGCCAGGGCTTATTATTGTAATTCTTTTAAAAATATTATTGTGGGTAAGAGTCAAACTTCATTTTATTTTTATTTATTTTTAGAGAGAGGGGAAGGGAGGGAGAAAGAGAGGGAGAGGAACATCAATGTGTGTGGTTGCCTCTTGCGCGCCCCCTACTGGGGACTCAGCCCACAACCCAAGCATGTGCCCTGACTGGGAATCAAATCAGGGACCCTTTGGTTCGCAGGCCAGCACTCAATCCACTGAGCCATGCTAGCCAGGGCTATTGTTGTTATTCTTAAGAAAAAACCAAGAGAACCACATTCCAAGCATCCCTCCCTCTGGGCACTCCCCTCACTTTGGGGTCAGGTCCTCCCTGTGCTCCAGCAGTATTCTTATTTTTAGCATTCAGCCACCATACATCCCACAGTGCTCTCTCCAGCAGACACATTGTCACTGTTTTCAGTATCCTGAGGACCTGGCACAATGCCCGACATATAGCGGGTCCTCAGCACATATTTATTAAACTGAACTCAAAAGGTTTACAGCAATGGAACACACAATCCTCTTTGGTATAATTATCATTGTTGTGAATTTTCTTCCAGCCGGTGATATAGTATGCATATATATGTAATCATTTATAATTGGTGTGCTTTTGTCCCTTATTTTTTGTTTTTTTTAATGAATGTTTTATTTATTTAGAAGCAATCACAAATGTACAGAAAGTACATTACACAGAACTTTTCTTCCTTGAACCTTTTCAGAGGAAATTGCCGACAGAATGCCCCATCACTGGCAAAGTGTTGTAGTATGTGTTTCCTACAAACAAGGACACTCTCCTATTTAATCAATACAGCCATCAAAATTAGAAAATTAATATTGATATATTAATACTACCTAATCCTCAGATTTCATTCCAATTTTGACAGTTGTCCTAAGAATGTTCTTTATAGCAAAATGGCCTGGTCTAGCCCTGACCACTATGACTCAGTTGGCTTGGCGTCCTCCCGCAAAGCAAAAGGTTGCTGGTTGGATTCCCGCTCAAGGCACTTGCCTAGGTTGTGGGTTCGGTCCCTGATTGGGGTACAGTTGATGTTTCTATCTCACATCAATTTTCTCTCCCTGTTTCTTTCCCCTGTAAATAAACAACTAATAAATAAATAATTTTTTAAAAGGTTCCAATCTGGAATCACTCATTGTACATCTCTTTTGTCGCCTTCAGTCTGGAGCAATTCTTCAGTTGCTCCTTGATTTTCACGACCTTGACATTTTTTTTTCATTTCTAATTTTTTAATTTTTATTTTTTTATTGATTATGCCATTACAGTTCTCCCATTTCCCCCTTCATTCCCCTCCACCCTGCACACCCCCTCCCACCCACACTCCCCACCTTTAGTTCATGTCCATGTGTCATAAATTCTTTAGCTTCTACATTTCCCACACTACTCTTGCCCTCTCCCTGTCTATTTTCTCCACACCCTGTCCTCCCACTCCCCTGTTGCTAACCTTCCATGTGACCTCCATTTCTGTGGCTCTGCTCCTGTTTTAGGTGACTGCTTAGTCTGCTTTTGTTTTAGGTGTGGATGTTAATAACTGTGAGTTTGCTGTCCTTTTACTGTTCATATTTTTATCTTCTTTTTCTTAGAGAAGTCCCTTTAACATTTCATATAGTAAGGGCTTGGTGATGATGAACTCCTTGAACTTGATCTTATCTGAGAAGCACTTTATCTGCCCTTCCATTCTGAATGAAAGTTTTGCTGGATAGAGCAATCTTGCTTGTAGGTCCTTGTGTTTCAAGAAGTTGGAATACTTCTTTCCAGTCCCTTCTTGCTTGTAAGGTCTCTTTTGAGAAATCAGCTAACAGTCTGATGGGAACTCCTTTGTAGGTAACCATCCCCTTATTTCTTGCTGCTTCTAGAATTCGCTCCTTCATTTTAATCTTGGCTAATGTAACTATGATGTGCCTTGGTGTGTTCCTCCTTGGATCCAACTTCTTTGGGACTCTCTGAGCTTCCTGGACTTCCTGGAAGTCTATTTCCTTTGCCAGATTGGGGAAGTT
>PVKM010027158.1:0-18946 GCA_004027735.1 Carollia perspicillata | reverse complement strand
GGAACTCAGGCTATGTCAAAATAGCCGGGGGTGGTGGTGGCCGGGGTGTCCTTCACCCTCACTTTGCTGCAGCCCCCAAGTCCTTTCTTGAGGGCCTCCCACATGATTGTGTCTGCTTCGGTTGCCTCTCCTCTGAGGGGTCATACCCATAGACTCTGAGTAACCAACCAAGCATTGGGGTCTAGAGATGGCAGAAGCAGTGCTCTTGCCAGGGAGATAAGCTTTGTTTCCTCAGTGGCTCACAGTCTGGAGGTCACTCAGCCTTAGCCACAGGGGGCGGTTACAACTCCTGAAACCAAACAGAGTGGTTCTCAACATGGACCAAGCTGGAGAAAAGGCATACTTCTCTTAGGCATCGTGCAACTCTCCAAATGTTGTATTCACTGTAGTCACCCTCTGACTCAAACAAAGCATTTTTCTCCTTTCCTTACAGATGTACCTCCTGGAGCTGGTGAAGATAAGCCAAGGGCACACCTGACAGGTAATTCTCCCTGGTGTGCCTTCCAGGAGATGATGGGCCTGATATTTATTTCAGCGTGTTTGCAAAAACTCATTCTAGTAGCTTCAAACGGGAAATCACACCCCTTAGTAACAGACTCCTCCCCTCAGTCGACAGTTTTCAGATGTCTTTCTCCCTTGAGGGATCCAAAGGCCCAGGTCTCTTGGGCATTATCTTCAGGATGCTATCAGCCCTCTTCCTTTCTCTACTGCTTCTCACTTTCATTCACACACTCATTCATTCAGAAATGGCTAAATTTTTGCTTTTGTATCATCTGGGAGGAAATTTTTTAATCCACTGTATCACCAACAAAGAAGGAGTAGAGACTATCATGGATGACTAATAAAAATGCCTTTCACAGATTTTGCAAAGAACCAACAGAGCTCTCCAGAGACCACTTAGTGCAAGGGTCAGGAGAGACCACACACATTCTGAACATGTATCATAGTTGAAAAAAACAACTATGGTCTAGTCAGCAATGGGAAAGACGCTTTACAAAAATCCAGGAACCAAGGTTTCTAGTCAACCACCAGAGGTGAAGACTGCTAAAGGCTTCTTTAAACATAGCCAGTCCCCAAACTGTGGCTGGCAGTACATAATGGTGATTACTATGGATTTTGAAATTAGCTACAGGAAATTAAAATGTTTTTCATTTCCCAGAAAAGTATTAGTTTATTGCAGATTATTTTATTTGAAATATGGTCCGATTCTATTCGTTTTTTTGGCTATAGATATACTTCATGAAAGTGTTAATTCACATATTCTACTTAATGCATACATGTAAATAATGCAAATGCAGAAACATATAAAATATATAAAATGAAATAGGCTTATTTTTTAATCTGTCAAAATGAAAGATATTAGTTTATTTTGGTAGAAAAACAAGTATGTATAGAGTAATGCCATATCCAGCCATTGTGATGGAAATGTCCACGCCTCTTTTATTCACTAGATCTTCAGAACAAGACTGGGAGGGAGCTTTATCTCCAGTTCACAGACAGGAAACAAAATCAGAGAGGAGAAGGAACCTACAAGGTTGATCAATAGTCTAGAGTTGTAGAGTCGGGACTGGAATGGCGTCCCAGTGACCCAGAGCCCTGGTCCCTTCCACTGCATGAGTCAATTACCTCGGTTTATTTACTTGGGCCCTGTTGATGTTAGAGAAGAATTTCCAAAATGTTCTGGATCTCTGCATGCGGATTTTTAAAATTAATTTCTGCCCGAGCTTCATGTGGTTTGGGACCACAGTGTTAAAAGGGGGGTGACAGAAAACATCTGACTCTCTCTAAAATACCTTCTCCTTGTGGCAGAGCATGTCTGAAACAAAAAGATTAATAAAAGTGAAAGTCACTTAGAGAATTTTCCTAATAACTAGGGCATTATACACACCATCTCTCTTCATCCTTCCCACAGGTATTATTATCTCCTTTTTTTTTTCAAGGAAAGGGATATCAAATAAAAACCAAATCCTGACTTTGTAAGGAAAAAGACTTCATGCAAAAGGATTACTGCAGGGTGGGAAGGTAGAGGAGGGAAGGGACTAATACAATAGGGAGATCCTCTGACCATAAAGTGTCCCCAGAGTTAGGCCAAAGGGATTTTTCTTTCATAGACAGGAGTAAACAAAGCTAGAAAAAAACAATAGGTGGAGGGAAGGGGTATGAAAGGTTGGCGTGACAGGAGCAGAACCTTATAATGACTCAGGGTAGGGGTGGGCCCAAGTTTGGGGACCCGGAGGAAGGAGAGAGGCTTAATCAAAGTTCAGTTAACAAGCATTTTGTTCCAATGAATTGGTGGAGGATAAAGCAGTTCAGCTAATTATTTGTGAGGCAAAAAATAGGAAACTGGAAGGTACTGTGTCTGGCCATGTCATATGTAAACAAGGGGGCATCTGTCAATCTTAAGTCATTTACAGAAGGAAGACTGGGTTTTTGCAGTAAGCTGATTTCCCAAACCAAAAGAGTGATTGAGACTTCTTATCCTTCACTCTTTTCCAGGATCACAGGACTCAGGTAAAAGCTAAAATTGTCAGATAAGAAAACTTAGGCTCAGAGAAGCAAAGTAATTTGCCCCAGGTCATCAGCCTAACATGCTACTCTCTGAACTAATGTCCACTCACACACCTTCCACTCAGTACTCCTCAAGCAGCTTGTTAGCTATTGGTTTTAGATAATCACTTTACTCTTTAAAAATAACATGAGACACTTTTTGCAAAGTTCACAGGTTCTAACACAAGCAAATTAATCCTCTCTCTTGTCTTTGCAGTTGTGAGACAAATGCCCACAAAGCCCTTAAAAAATCAGTTCCCAGCTCTGGACTGGGAACACGAACTTGGCTTGGCCTTCATCAAAAACCGGATGAACTACACCAATAAATTCCTGGTGATCCCAGAGTCAGGAGACTACTTTGTTTACTCCCAGATCACATTTCGAGGTACCACATCCAAGTGTGGTGAAATCAGCCAAGGGAGCCGACTAAACAAGCCAGATGCCGTCATTGTGGTCATCACCAAGGTAACAGACAGCTACCCCGAGCCCACCCAGCTCCTCATGGGGACCAAGACAGTGTGTGAAATAAGCAGCAACTGGTTCCAACCCATTTATCTAGGGGCAATGTTCTCCTTGCAAGAAGGGGACAAGCTGATGGTGAACGTCAGTGACATCTCTTTGGTGGATTACACAAAAGAAGATAAAACCTTCTTCGGAGCCTTCTTGCTATAGGGGCAAGGCAGACATCATTGTGTAAAGGTTCTCTCCTCCTAGTTCCTAATTTTCTTCACTCATATGTAATTATAGCCTCAGGTTTTCTTGGAGCACTCTCCAAGTATTTTACCTATGACAGTATTTTCGCTATGAAACTTAGGACCCAAAAGTTCACACTTTATACGCCTTACTGATGGGAATACTAATTGGAAAAAGGCAGAAGAAAGCAGACATATTATCATGGCTGCTTGGAAGAGTGGTGAGTTTCTAAACATTAGAACACTGGTCACCAAATGAATGGATGATCTACTTGAAGCATTTCCACATTTTCCTACTACACATTTGTCACCAGTGGGCTAACTTGTTGTTCAATTTGATTATGAAGCATTTGCTTCAGTTCAGGAGCCTTGAATAAAGTCCAAAACTCTAGAAAACTGTAATACTTTCAAAGGAGAAATCCTTAATCAGATTCCCTGAATACATACTTTCACGCCTTGCCAAAGAAAAATGAAAAAAGCTGGTATTTTTCATGAATGTTCTAAAAAAATTGTTTTCATGATGCTCTCTATGGCAAATGAGAAAATCTACTTTTCCCTTTTTTGTGTACATAGGCATCAAAACAAGCAAGTCTGAGTTCCACATGCATATCAAAAATATAACAATAGCATTTATTCACCACAGTTTTCTTGAGCACCTATTATGTTCTGGGTACTACCTTTACCCAGAAGACACTATGAAGAACAAAACAATCTCTACTCAAAACTTATGTGAATATATCATTAGATGGCTCCTGGTTAAACGTGTCTCAACATGCTCCATGGAACCATGTTCCAAAGATTAACTCCAAGTCATAAAAAAAAATGGTATCTGACAGTGTTACATAAGATATCTGGAGTGCTCCTGACTATGTAAAATATCCAACTGATTTAGGTCACTCAAGAAAATTGAACACAGATTTCTAGCTAACTAGACCAACTGTACAACAAATGTGATTGATGCCCAGAGACAATGGACTTACTCTCCCAGGGGAAAAAAGTCAATCACCAAATCTGGAGAAGTTAACCTAGATCAGCTTCAAATTTTGATTCACAACTTTACATGCACTGTTATGTGGGTATTTTTCTCTTAAAATATTCAAAGAAATTTAAATATGGAATTAGCTAATCAGGAGAGGCTGGACATTGAGGAGGTCTCTCCTGCACATCAATGGGTTTATATACTCTAACCTACATCATTTTCCTGCATCAATATGTCAAAAGTAGAAGGGGCATTTCATGCTCTTTAAAGCCTCTGTTGACTTATCTGTAAAGCAAGAATCCACCAGTTTGTTTCCCAGGATCAAATGAGTTCGTGAGGATGAAACATGTTAACTTCAAGCATTTGTAAAATCTGAGAGCATGTCAGTGTGACAAGGGAGTGATCTTCAGCACTTCAGACTCTATTATAAACACTCCCAATTGTGGGAGACCTCACGATGGGTCTGAGGGCAAACCTGGCACCTAAATCACTCTTCCCCTTGTTGCCAGGACACTCCAGAGGCACAGAAGTGTGTGATGGGGCTCCTGAGCATGGTGATTGGTATAGCAGTACCTGATTGATGTTTGTTTAATTATAATTAAGTAAAAATTAATTTCCAGTTTCTCAGTTGGGAAGTTAAGACTCTAAAGCCTTCAGCTTCTCAAAACAGTCATCACAGGGCTCAGTGAAAGCACAGAGAAGGGTGTAGTCACCTCTACCTGGTTCCAAAGAGTCTTCACAGAGGAAGTGAGTTCTGAAAGAAGGTGGGCGGACAACAGATGGACTCGGGGAAAGGGCATCTCAGATGGAGGAATTACCCTTTTCTCAAAGCAGAAAGGAAAGGTTTCTCAGTAACTATAAAACCAGCTTGATAAAAGAATGTTTCCTTGACCGACTCCTAGAACAATATTTATTGGTAGATCACAAATGCTTTATCAATGACTCTAGACTGGCTCCGTGGTAAGAATTAACACCCCCACTAAGAAAATAAAATGCTCTGTCTGCATCTGCATGAGAGCACCAAGCAACTTGGGGGCTGGGGAAGGATTTGCAATGAAAGAGGCCAGCGTGGTCTGCTCATCTTCTCCACTAAAAGAAACCCTTGTGCCCAGGCTCTTCAAACCTGCCCACTGTTTGGATTCCCATCTGGTGGACTGGGAAGTTTATTTAAGAAGTTGGAATTTCCTACTATCCTAAAAGACTCAAGACTTGGAAAACATCCTACCAGATAGTTATTTTGCTTCCATCATAAGCTTGTTTATTGAAGAATGTATTGTGCTCAAGGTTTCCTGTCTGAATTGGTTAAATGTTCTATATTGTGTCTTTTACTGCTCAGAGAGGCCCAGTCCAACCTGTCTAGTAAGACTCCAGTCCTGGGCATTATTTCCAGGGTAAATATCTGTGCCCTAGTTTTTAAAATGAAGTGGAAGAATGGTGTTTAAGACTATGTGGTGTTCCCCTAAAAGGAGTAATGGGAATGCACTCAAAGGTTCAGAAGGGAAGAAGGAGCATGCTTACATGCTTTGGAAAACAGTTAATTTGGGAGGACAGTGCTTTGCTGGTTCAATGTCTTTCAAAAGGCTAACTTCAAATTAATTCCACAAACATTTACTGAGTACCTAATCATCCTGGAGACACAAAGATAAATTATTTTAGTCTCGGATGTGTTCATTCTAACTGCTCAGCACCTCCATTGTCTACAGATCCTTTAATTTATTTTGGTTCTATTAGCTAGTTAATTAGCTTAGCTAACTTTAGACACATGGATATTTTCTCATGAAAAACGGGTGCCATTTGTTGAAGGATGATCATTCACAAAATGATTTGTGTTTAGCATAAGTGATTTTTTCAAATAGCTACCTAAGGATAGTTTTCCATAAATAAAAGGGAAGAAAACAAAGATACTGTTTGCTATGATAGACTCCATTATTAAGCCAAGTGTGGAGAGAGGTTATTACCTGCTGGGCTCAAGTTTGGGCAGCAACACCCTTGAAAATATTAGAACTTTGTGGATGACACAGAGGTGCACTGAAGAGCCACTGTCCCTCAGCAAATATAGGAACCATGATCAAAATGCATGGGGTCACTAGCGTTTTGACCCTAGCATGGTTTGGGTCTATTTGATAGAAGAGAATTGCTTAAGCTACCAAAATTTCTAATTTTTTTTACTAAGCTGCAGTAGAATGTGAAAAAGTACACTTTTCACATCCTGAAAAATGTCTGGTTCAAGTCAATAACAGTGTTTGCCAAAGCCCTTGGCTCCATTTCGATCTAAGCTACATCACCCAAGAAGAAATTCCACCCAAGAGGAGTCAATAACTCCTCTGTGTTACAAAAGTTCAACTAGCTCACTGTGCACGAGGCATGCCCATTGCCAACATTCTCTTGCAAGGTATTTTCCAAGTCCTTTCCCAGTCATGTTTCCATGATTGTGACATTGGGGATTAATTCTTCAGGACAGAGTGGTTTATATTCCACACCTTGCAACACACATGAAGGACTTGCTTACCATAAGACTTCTTGCTCTCTTAGGGCCTGGAGTCCTGGAAATGTTTTGCCATTTTAGGGGAATTTTTTTAAAATGTGCATCACTGCCCTGTATATTAACAGCTATTACATCATATTGGCAGCTGGGCCCAAGGAGAATATCCTGCCCCACACCAACAACCATATTTGCAACTTCCCAAGCTCTGAGATGCTTTTGCCCCCTAACCCCTTACATCATCCCATTTAAGGGAGAAAATACCATATCAGCCCAGACAGAAGTTACTTGTCAGGGCCACGCAAAGAGTTAATGGCAGGTTTAGAGCCAGGATACTATCTTCTTGAATCATAATACCAGGCACATCCAATTACCCTCTTCTCTTAGCAAATGGTATTCATTTTAATAACTGAAGGAGAAATTGGAAGGAGATATAAAAAGTTTTATCAAATACCCATGGGATAATATAAAAGGAAAGAGCAGACTTCTTCCATGTGTCCCTGGAGGAAGGAGATAAGGCTAATGTGTTGCAGTTACAGAATCTCCATTTCTGGCTTGATAACCAAAGGAATTTTCTACCCTAAACCAGAATATCCCCAGATACTGATTTCTCAGTCCCTGGAGATATTCAAGCAAAGGGTTTATCTCGAGGGTTTTACAGAAGCCAGTTCCTCATTGAGGTAGGAAGAGGGATGGAATCAAATGATATCCGAGGTCTTTCTAAATCTATAATTATGCCATTGTTTATCATTAACTTCTGTGTGTTCTTTTTGATCATTAAGAACCTGGGAGGCCTTGCCAAGAGTTCAGTGGCTTCCAGCCTAGGAGTGGATGCCATTTCCCACTTGTTCAGAGAGTATCCAACATAAAGTAACTCTCATATCTTGGCCAGTAGAGAATGCCGTGGCATTTTAGAGGTGATGCAATCTGTAGAATTTGTCTGCTCCAAGTTACATCATTCTAAGGATGAAGAAACCCAGGATCAGAAAGATGATACAAAAAATGAAAAGAAGAAGAAAGAAAAAGAGATAATACAAATAGCCCAATGCCAGACAGTAGCTAGTAGCAGCGTTGAGACTAGAATTCATATCTCCTGATAGCAAGCCTAGCAGTCTTTCCATTTCATCCATGAATCAGTGGTTTTGAATGTCAGTCACATGACAGCACTTACCTAGAGGTGGAGAGCCCCGATAAGAGAGAATACAACAGGGAGGTCTCATTCTTGTGGTGCATATATTCAGGAGGAAGGAGACACAGAGTTTCAAGTAAATAAAGTAGCTGAACTTAATAAAATGATTTTATTCTTAAAGTCATTAAAATATGTAACTTTCCCCTCTTTGGTTTCAGAAGTGTAGGAATTAAACAAATGTAGGGGTTTATGTGGTTTTAGTGTTAAGCCCACATGCTTTTATTGATTTTATGTTTTATGTTAAAACATCATAATCCCAAAGTAAATTGCATATTGTATGTTGTTATGTACGTACTTCACTGGTATGCAGCCCGTGTCTTTGGGCACTATTGTGTCAACTCCAATCTCTGTGAATGAAATGTTGTATGTATTGATGTATTTAATAGATGTAATTTAATAAATTTGCATTAAGAGCCACAGAATTTTAATAATTGAGTCAAATTTTTGTTACTCTCTCCATTTATATATTTTTCTAAGTTAAGATTTCTAGGTAACTTTTTGAAGTTTTAAAAATGCATCAAGCCCTGGCTGGTGTGGCTCAGTGGATTGAGCACCAGCCCTCAAACCAAAGGGTCACCAGTTCGATTCCCAGTCAGGGCATATGCCTGGGTTGCGGGCCAGGTCCTCAACAAGGGGCATATGAGAGGCAACCGCACATAGATGTTTCTCTCTCTCTTTCTCCCTCCCTTCCCCTCTGCAAAATAAATAAATATTTTTTTTAAAAAAATGCATCAAGTTCTCCACATACTTGACTACAACTGATTTTCTTAGATTATAATAAATCTTATAACAAATTGACTATGAAATCCCACAGACTGTGCCACTGGTCAGATGAAGTAAAGGGAATCTACTGAGTTCCTTTTATAAATTAGGAAACTCTGTAGTTAAGTGGCATAAACTCATACTTAGCAAAAAGAGAGAGGCCAGAGAGAGCCAAGTTAGTGCTTGATGGAGCCAGACTTTGGACCCAAATCTCACTGCCTCTCATGAAAACAGTGGTCAGCAGGATTTAAAGGGGTTCAACCCATCCATCTTTTTCCATTTTCCAGAACAGTGGCTGGAGTCACTATTGATGCTCAGCCAATATTAGATTGGGACCATATTAAATTGCCATTTCTGTGGGTCAAAAATGGTCACAAAGAATATCGTCTGTTTCCATCTAATAGTTGTAGATAAAATCACACATAGATTAAGAGAAAAGCGGGTAAGGCTCTCCTCCAAAACATCAGCCTCAAAAATTTCTCTCCCAGTGGAAAACCTGAGAATCTACTGGTGTCCTTCCTAATGCAGATTTCATATTTAGGTTGTATGCATCCCTAGGAGTGATACGAACAAAATATTTTTTAAACTTATGGAGAGAAATGAATTATTTGCCTTAAATGTAATAAAAGCCCACTATAGACAAAAGTCACAGTGCCAGTTCTCCACATGAAAACTATTCTTCATCTAACTAGCTCACCAAAAATGACCCTTTCAATCAGTTCTCAAAAGGACTCTCTCCATCCCTAGGAACCCTGGAGAGAGGAAACAAAACTGCTTCACCCGATATTTGTCAAGTTGTCCGCAGTGGATATTCAGCGTCCAATCAGAGCCCGGCCAACATTCAGTCAGGATGTCCAGGAGTAGTGTCTGTCCTCATTTGTTAGACATGACCCTGGTTGGCTGATGCTTAAGACACACTGGTTGTTAGATATTTTGACTGCCATCCCTGTTTACATTGCCTCCAACTCTCACACACACACACACACACACACACACACAAATAATCCTCCTCCTCATCTTCACTAATAATAATAATGCTCCAGGATACAACTGTAGAAAACACAGTGGATCTGGAGTCAGTGGACCTGTGTCCCAGGCCCAGGGCTGCCAGCTGGCAAATTCTGAGCCTGGGCCACCCACCTCATATCTGGAGATCTCAATTTCCTCCTCTGAGAATGAGGAGCAGAAATGAGTGAAGTGAGAGGTAAAGCTCCTTCCATTTTCAGTTTAGAAAAGAGGTCTCAATACTTCTATGCTTGACTCTCAAATGAGCTTCCCTTTTCAAGTACATAGGGGGCAGGGTGGGGGGACAGAAGAGGGTATCTCCAAGAGAAAGCAAAACTCCCTGTGTACCTTATGCTGCAAAGCTCTCCAGTTGGCACACAGGGACTTTTCACCTCAACAGTGCAGGAAATAGAAAGGTAACTGGAATCAGGATGTAAACTCCGGGGCTGGTGAATCCTGTTCCCTTTTGACAGCCCTCTTCTCTACTGCTCACCCGGCCACTGCGACTTTCGCTGGGCTGGGCAGTTCACTCACCATCCATGTCACCAGGGGCAGCACTCACTCAGTGCACTGGGCTCCTGCTGGGTGCTGTAAGTGAAACAGACACGGCTACTGGGCTCCCCAAGCTTTTGCACTACTGAGTTGAAATAGTGAGGGGGTACATAAGGACATTAATGAGTAAAAATGCATTGCAGTAAGCAACTTCAAGGAAACAAATGGTGTAAAGGTAAGAATATCAAGGGGGACTCTTAGGTTATGTGGGTGATTCAGTGTTTTGATTTCATTAACATTTGGACTTAACGACACCACAACACTGTTACTGACTGATAGCAAGTGTGAGTCAACCAGTGGGTACTGCTCATGACTAGGACCTTCAGGGACAAAGAACAAGACAGCTGAGCGCTGGCCAGCTGCCAGCTGTCCCTGAGCCAAATCAAATGAGTTGCACCTTGGACTCTTCTGGCATAACTGGTGGCAACCACCTCACCAATCCCTAGATCTCCACTCCACACTCTCAGATAGGAAGCATGTACCCTGTGGCTACTGCATGGGGATCCAGAATCCCTTTTGTCACTCCCCGCTGTTTTTCAGGAATGACACCCAACTGGACTTTGTTCCCCTCTGTGCTAGGGAGCTCTCCCTATTATGCCCTTTCATTAGGAACACAGTCTGACACCATAGAAAAATTACTGGCCCGCATCCCTTCTCCTAAGAATTCCATGAGGAGGAGAATAGGATCTGGAGGACAATGCCCATTTTATAGAGAAGTAAACTGAGGCTCAGAGAGAAAACCATCATGCCTAAGGATTCATATGAATAAAGAGAGCCGTGTCTGATGAACCCCAGTACTATGTTCTCAGAACCATGATTCCTCCCTAGAGGGTGTAGTCCATAAGCAAAAGGATCAGAGATGCCCCACTGGGAGTCTACACAGCAAAAATAAATTCAAAGTGCTTGTGGATCTGATGCAAGCAGGAACGGGGAAGCAAGGCCCAAATGTACTGGGATCTTCTCATGTCCTTAGGACACTCTCCCTGTTCATATATTCATGAGCACTAGCACTTCGGAGGCATCGCCATCTTCCACCAAAAGGCCAAAGGCAGAACCCGAGGCCATCGTAAACTTTCTCTCCATTATCTACAACATTGAAACACTCACTAAGGTTGATCCCATCTTTTTTATTACAACAGCCTCCTCAATGGGCTCCCTGCCCCAAGTGAAGCCCACTCCAGCCCACCCACTGCACAGCACTCTGAGTAGTCTTATATAACAAACTGGGTGCTATACAGGGTAGGGGAAGAGTAGGTTTACGGTTGTGAGTATGCAAAACACAGAGTTTATTCTTGCATCATTATTTATTATTATATTATTTTCCATATGAACAACTATAAACCTACTTCTGCTACACCCTGTAGTTCTGCTTTAAAATATTCTAGTAGCTTCCAATCCCCTTCGAGGGGAAGTCCAAGCTCCTGCCCTTGGCATCCAAGGCCCTTCCTTATTCAACACCTGTCAGTCTCTCTGCTTCAACAGGTGTCTCTTCCACTTTGTTGCAGGCAGGGATATGCAGGTAAATGTTTAACAACCAGCTCCCAAATAAAGTTCTTATTTATACCATTTTCCTATAACTGTAGTGTAAATATTTCCACCATGACTAATTTCAAGAGTCAATGTGTTGACACTGAATGGGGACTTGGGGGAGGTATCTTGTAGCACACCACAGATGCAATAGAAAGAAATAACCCCAAGAAAACAGATACAAGTAAAATGTGGTGATAATTACAAAGTGGTAAATTCTGAGTATTTATTACCTTTGTTTTAATATAATTTATTAAAATTAAGTATATATAATTTAATGTTTAATCATGACCATGTTTTATGACTGGCTAAAAAAATTCCTGAAAAAGTTAACATTCAGCTCCTGAGAGTTGGTATACACTAGCCTCTGTACCCTTGGCTAGGGCACTGCTTTTTCTCTCTCTCTCTCTTTTTTTTTTTCGCTTACTTTTCACTCTAGGGAGAACACCTGCCCTTTCTCTACTTCATGGTGAACTCCTATTTGTCAAGATTCAGTTCAAATGTCACTTCGTCTGTGGAGCCCTCCCTGAATGACCCATCCAGGGGCCCCCAGACACCACCACCTCTGCCCGCACCTCCAGTTCATCGTCTGCTTGGCTGTCTTCCCTTGATTAGATGATGCCTTACTCATTCTTGGGAGCTAGAATCAAGTAGATGCTATTACCTGACTGTGGAGCAAACTATTAAATATAATTCCAAATGTAGAGTCCCTTCCTGTTAGCATCTGTCTCCCAAGTTTCAATTGAAGATTATGTTTGTTAATAATTTCTGATGGGAAGTTAATTATTATGGGACTTACTCAATCTATCCCCAAGGGTCCTGACCAGAGCTAAAACAGGCTTTTGTAGGGGCTGGAACCAGGTTGAAGAAAGTGCAAGGGGAAGGTCCCAACCAAAATCTACAAAATACAATTATAACATTAATGTTTTTGTAGAAATATAAGTTCAGATGGCACCCACATCCCCACTGCAAACCAACTCTCCCTAGTGAGAAGGAGAGAAAGTCAGAATGTGGGAAGAAGCCGGAACAACCAAACAGCTAATCCCAGATCTTGTCTGGGGATTAATTCAGAACTGGAAGAGAGAACCAACCCCCTGCCACAAAACAGACTCAGGCAGCCGCTTTTCATTTACTCAGTTTTTATTCAATTCTGACAATAATCTTATCAATCAGGACTTGTTACCGCCACTTCACAGCTAAAGACACTGAGGCTTAAAGAGGTGCTGTGACTCTTCCCAGTCCCGAAGCTGAGGAGCCAAGATTTGAACCAAGGTCTGGCTGATTGTAAAGACCATGCTCCTCTCCAGTTTTTTGTAAGTCAGTCATACCTCAATAAAGCAGTCTTTTTCTTAAGTGCTCTTAACCACTATAAATAAAATATACTGTTCCTTTTTCCTCTGGGAAAAAAAGAAGAAAGATGTAAAGGAAGGAAAAGAAGTCAGACAGGAAGACAAAAAGGAGGGGAGGGGAGAGGAGAAATATTTACACTTGTTAACTCATTTAGCCTGACCTAGCAGATAGGTATGTGAAGAAACTGAAGCTTAGAGAGCTTTAAAAAAACTGACCACTGATGCAACAGAACTCAACTTTTAGAGACCTTCTTCCTTCCATGGTTCACATTTCTGACCTGACACAATCTTCTAACCCCACTTCCCCCTGCAGCCACTCCTGGGAAATAGCTTAAATAGTAATCAATACCTCAGCATCAAGTTGAAAGGATGTAAATCAATGAACAGTTGTTCCAGAAGGACCAAGCTAATCATTAGGATTATTCGGGAAGACAGGAGAACAGCGCCTGATTGCATCAGACAGATGCACTAAGCAATGTTCTGTGGCTTTGGTAAATGAAGAAGGAAGCTAAGAAGAGAGTACTGAAAAACACTGGACATTTCTCTGTGCTTCCCCAATAGTCCCCCAAAGTGAATCCCAAAAGGTTAAATGTGGTTTCATCACAAGTGTGGGTGTCACTTTCGTAGAGGAGAGAAGAAGAAGTCATTAATTGGAGAACTTAAGCCTTTCCTCAAAGGTATGTTGAGTGAACTCTGTGTCCCCATTCAGGACCACAGACAAAAGAACATGAAGCCCATGAATTACAGCGTACAAAGGCCCAGACCAAGAGACCAGAGACATGGGATCTACGTACCGCTCTACCATGTGGCCCTAGCCAGGTCACATGACAAAGTTATTGTGCACTCAATCACCCAACACCAGCAACTCCTTCTAAGCACTACTCTAAGCTCTGAGAAAACAAAGATAAACAAGACATTGGGACTTCCACTTCCAGCTGTGCAAAGTAATGACTAAAGGACTTCCTGTCCTAACACTATAAAACAGGACAAAATATATGAAGCAAGTGCTCTGAGGCAGTGGACAACAGACAAAATAGGTCTGTGATCTTTGAAAGAAGGGAAATATATGAGATGCCCTCCACATTCACCTCTCAACAATCTTAGCTTTCTGTCTGTGCAGTTCCCAAACAGTGGCCCTGAAAAATGGAGCCCAAAGGGAAAGCAACAATCTTATGAAGTAGAAGAGGCAGGTATCAGATTTGGGGACTTCTGAGGCCACCAGAACTTGTAGGGAAGAATGCAGGAATGAAGGATGCTGTGCAGAGAAGCTGAAGAAATCTTCATGCAAGCCCCTTTGGTTGAATATTGAACTGTGCAAATTCAGTGGCATCACAGAAAACAACTGCAGGGGGCCTAAGAGCTGAATGGAGATTACGGAGGTCACACACTACTGGGAAAAGATGGAATCCTGATGAGCCAGACTAGAGACAGATGACATAAGCCCAGGCATTCAGTTGAGACCTTCACAGGGGTGTCCAACCTGTGGCCCACTGGCCACAGATAGTCCAGGATGGCTGTGAATGCGGCCCAACACAAAATTGTAAATTTACTTAAAATATTATGAGATTTTTTTTTGTGATTACATGTCACAATGTATTTAATGTGTGGCCCAACACAACTCTTCTTCTTCCAGTGTGGCCCAGAGACGCCAAAAGGTTGGACACCCCTGCTAGAAAGACCATGTTAAGGAACAGGCTAAACACTGGTAGACATTAGTCTCATCCTAACAGGTCCTTAAGACCGTTTCCCACACTCGCAATTGTAAACCTGCTAATGCCCACCCTGTGTATCATTAACCTAGGCAGGGGCTCTGCTCTCAAGAAGCTTACATGCTATCGGGGTGTGGATGCAGACTTTTTTAAAAACATGATTTTGGGTAGTATACATGCTGTGTATGAAAAATAGTAGCAATGAAGAGAGTGGGGGTGGGGACAGAGATCTTAAACAGGGAGATGATGATGACGATTCTAAAACAAACTTTAAAAATATATTAAGTGGAATAGATATTGACTGCAAAGATTTTAATTGCACTGCTAGACATCCAATACTCCCAAATGAAGTAGCTGAGCATCTGAGGCCCAGTACTAATCCCCCAGATGGATCGGGGCCTCTTCCTGATTCTACAGCTAACAGACCACTGGCTGAAGAACTTGACACTCTGGAAACTCAGAATCTGGATGTCTAAAACAAGTTGGCACAGGTTCCTTAGAGTTTGACAGATTTGGCACTCAGGTACCAGTAGACGCTTCAGAAACTACCACAGGCCTTTGACCACAATTCTCAGAGGCAGCTCTTTCTCGGAACAAATGCGCTAACAATTCATCATTTGATGAAGTGGCTCCAGTTCAGCAGACCCACACCGGACCTCTTCTAAGACCAAGTAAAAGACTAACTCCCATTGCCACGAGCACCTGAAACGAGTTCATCGTTAGCTCAGATGGTCCACCGGGGCCATCCCTCTCATCCTTACCATTGTGAGTGTGGGAAACAGAGTTCTAGGGGCTTGTTAGGATGAGAAAATTTCTATCAGTAATTTTTCATAGTTCAATTCATTGATTCCCCTCTTAGTGGAGCTTTCCTTGATCACTCTACACACAGCCCTGCCTGAATCTCTTCTGTTTCCTTCATAGCACCCTGCACAGTTAGTTTATTTTCATGGGCTTACAAGGTAAAACATCTATCTGCCTTTTCCCTGCTGATTTCCAGCTTCTAGCGCAGTGCCCTGAACACAGTGGCATACATAATAAAAATGTGTTGAATGAGGGAATACTGACCTGGAAAAATAGCTTACTAAAAGGAAGAAATTTAGATAATATGTATCTTTAAATATGTGCTGAGTAGCTTTATAGTATTTATTTGTAGTGGGTCTATAAGATTAAATTTTAAGTTGAAATTGAAGTATAAAAATATACACATTCTACAAAGAATATTAATTCTATTCCTGAGATAGATATACTAAAACTAAGAAACATAAAAATACTGCATTTAAACTTCAACACAGAAAAAGTCTTTAAAAAACAATATATTTATACTTTCTCCTTCTTAATAGAGTTCCCTACATGTTGAATTTTAAGCACACATTAATTTTATTTTGGTAACCTTAAGAATTTTAATTTTTACCTAACTGAATAACTACAGTTGAGTAATAGTTACTAAAAAATAGTTAAATTGAGAGCAGAGAAACATAATGTTTTGGAATGAAAGTAAACTTTAACTTGAACAAAGCCTTGGTGAAGATGCAGAGAACTGAGAGGGTGTAACACAGAAGAGGCTCCAGGAAAGAGGAACTCCAGATTTTCTTGACATTTGTAACAGTTTGAACAGAGGACCAAAACATGCACTCCCTCAGCACACACAAACACACGTACGCTCACATGGGTGCCTCTTGAGATGTCATTATTATGTAAGCGAATTCACAAGCATCATCTGGGAACTGAGGGAGGGAGACTGGAAAGGCTTCTCTTAAGCAATCTGAATGCTAACTGGAAATTAATAGCACTGGGTATTTTGATGGGCAAGACAGAATATAAGCATGTAATTACATAATGCCTGTCGGCACTTCTAATCTTCTTAAAACATTATTAATAATGTCTTTATCTGGCATACTGCTTTTGTTCTTTTGTGTTTGTACACATTAAAGCACTTAAAAGGGAATCATGAATGCAAAATAAACCATTTAAAATATACAAAAGCTAAGACAATTTATCAACAGTAGAGCTGCACTGAAAGAAATCTTTTTTTTTTTTTATGCTTTCTTTTTGAAAGAAATCTTAAAGGAATTTCTTCAGGTTTAAGAGAAATGATACCACAGCAAGGATCTAATGATACCACAAAGGAATGTAAACACCAGAAATGACAAATGTAAGAGGGCCTAGAAAAGAAATCTTACCTAATGAGTTAATCTTTTAAAAGAAAAACTGACTATTTAAGTAGAGGTTGGCAGGCTACCGCCAGCAGGCCAAATCTGGCTTACTGCCTGTATTTGTATAGTCCACAAGGTACAAATGGCTTTCACATTTTTTATTGTTGAATGCTTGAAAATCAATCAAAAGGAAAATAATATAACAAAATAATATAACAATATAACAAATAAAATAATATAACAAGAATATTCCACAACACGTGGGAAAATACATGAAATTTAAATTTTAATGTCCATAAAACCTGTTTATTAGAACACAGACTCATCTGCCTCGGTGGCACCTATGTCTGCGCTTCCACAATAAGAGCAAAGCTGAGTGGCTGCGACAGAAACCGTAACCGCCTCGGCCGCGCAGGAGACTACCGATCACAACGCTGCGGTTATAACTTTGCAGCGTTTTCAGTCTCAGAATTTTGTATTATCACCAGTACAAATCTGTAACTTTAAAACAAAGAAAAAAAAGTGTACTTTTTCACAAAAGTGTCTCACATTAAGGCAAAGTGGTGCGTGAATTATTTTGTTATCAAGTAGATGGCAATGCAGAGTGTTTATTGTGCCACGGCACTACAGCTGGGCTAGAAGAGTGCAATATATGTCAACATTCCCAGAATAAGCATTTGTCACATTTCATTGGATAGCAGTGGCCAGAAAATCTAGAAATTGAAAAGAAAATAACTCCTCACAGCATAGTTTCTTCGCGAAAGTATGTAAATAACAGAAATGAAGCTGGAATCAAAATAAGATTCCAAGTGGCTCATTTGTTAGCCAAGGAAGGAAACCCATTTACCAATGATGAGTTAATTAAATCATGTTTGCAACAGCTAAAGAAATGTGTTCACAGCACAGAAAACAAACTTGCTTGAGGCTACTGACCTCTTGGCAAGAACAGTTGCTTGAAAAGTTGATGACATCAGTAGTCAATTAAAAAACAAGGCAAATGATTTTTCTTGGCTATTGATGAGTTGACAGATGTTAGCAGTACTGCTCAGTTGTTTATTAAAGAAGTCACTGCCAAATTTGAAATGACTGAACAGTTGGCCTCCATGAATAGATTTTGTGGAACAACAACAGGTAAGAATATTATCAAGGAAGTTGAGAAAACACTAGTTTAGTACAATTTAAAGCAGAATCTGCGAAGATGTGTGATAACTGATGGCGGTAAAAATGTGTGTGGAGCATAACTCTTAGTTGGACAAATTTACAAAGTTTGTGAAAATGTAATGCGTTTGAGGCCAATGGTTTAGTCATTAAATTATTCATCAGTAGGTAATTTGCAGAAAATGTTTAAATCTATCATATGTTATTAAATTAATAGCATCAATGATGAAATTCATTCACTCCCATGGCAAAGAAGTTTTATGTCAGTCCATGAATTTTTGTCAGAAATAAAAGTAAATATCTTGCCTTGCCCTCCCATACAGCAGTTGGATGGTTTAGTGGTGGTAAACACTTATTGCAAATAAGCTCATCGATGAGATTGAGATTTTTCTGAAGAAGAATTTGCCAGTATTGTCAAGCACTAAATGGATTTAAAAATTAGCTTTTGCTGCAGACTCAATCGGAAATTACCAGGCAACCCGGCCTGTCTTTGTGAAACGCATACTGCAATAAAGTCATTCGACTACAACCAACATCATCTGAGTCACAAATAACATCAAGCTGCTCTGTGCACTAACCATGCTGTCAAGTTAAAACAAGAAGCAAAATCTCCATTCCTACATGAAGTTGCAGCATATGTGTTTTCTCAGCTCAAACTCTAGTTCTAGAAGTGTTTTCCAAACCGCAGTGTAAGTGCAAAGAAAATGTCCATATTTCAAAAGCCATTCAACTGGGCAGCTAAGGAGCTTCCACTTTATTTTCAGTTGTAAGTGGTGGATCTGAATTGTAATGCTATGCTAAAAGGAAAATGCCAAGAGAAGAATCTAAGAGATTTTTAAATG
>PVKM010027157.1:0-18932 GCA_004027735.1 Carollia perspicillata | reverse complement strand
TTTGAAATATCTCATTCCAAATTAGCCTTTAATTATTTATTCATATAATAAGACTCAACTACTAATTGAAAATCATAGTTTCAACCCCAGCATATAATTTGATTTTGTCTTACTTTCACTTAAGTTGAACTACTATGTTGTTTTAAACAGTCTGTGCTCATATTGTTATAATTGAAAAACTTTTTCACACGTGGAAGAGAGAAACTTATGCCAGAGTGGCAGGGGCTGTCCCGTGGATTAACTGTATTTGCGCAGTCACTTTTGTTCTGTCTCTCCACATCTAGTCCCAGCCCCTGCAACCAGTTTCCCTCACTGGATGTAATATAATTATGATACCATTCCACTTAGATTGTATTAAGGCTTCCTGTTTCTCTTACGAAAGATGAAGATCTTTAACATTACCCGCACGATCCAGCATGTCCTGAACACCTAGTTAGCTCATTGGTCTTTTTCACGTCACCTTTCTTCTTGCTTTCTGTGCTCTAGGCTTGTTAGTTACATTTCAGTTTCTCAAAATGCCATTCTCGTCTGGCAAGACTTAAATTCAGTGAGATGATATATGTAAAGTACCTATAAAATCTCATGACATATAGCAAGCTTTTAATAAGTATACTATCATTTAGGTATTTTACCTCAGAACTTGTGAGTGAAGGAACAAGAATAACTTAAAAGACTAAGGTCCAGTCCCACCTTCTCCAAAAATCTTCTCTTACCGCTTTTAGTGCCAATGGGAGTTGACTGTTTCGGAGTCAGTAGAAAGGAGGTAGTGGAAAGTATGGGCAAGTCGATGATGACTTTGTTAGGTAGCAGCCAGGAGTGAGCGGCCAGAGGGGAAATAAAGGCAGGGCCCTCGCCATTGCAATCTAATAAAGAACTTCATACAGGAGGCTGGGAACAAAAGGAAGATGTGTCTCATCAATTAACTCAGCAGCCCTGAGCTGGGTTTGATAAGACTGCCAGGTGCCCTGGGTATTACAAGCAGAACAGCACAGAAGAAGGGGCGAGTCCTTGAGACTGTGCTGAGAAAGGGCCTCTGTAAAAACCTTAATAAGATTGCAGGGTGTTCTGAACATCACTAGCAGAAATAGCAGAGGAGGAAGGGAGGGTAGTCCTTGAGATTCTTTGGGTAGTCCTTTTCCCAAAAGGGAGCTTCTGTAATAGTTTCACTCACTGAAACAAAGAGCCTTTACTGACTGAGAAAGGCAGGCTTTGTAGCTGTATATTATTCCCAAGACTTAGAAGGCAGAAAAGGAAGAATACCCCTGGAAGCCAGCTGACTAAAGTATATAAACCCTGAAGCACAATAGTTGGCATACTTAGATTAGCTAAGTATCCACTTGTAGCCTCGGCTCAAGTGTATGGAACAAATTTACAAACAAAGTATTTCGTCTACGTGTTGAGCATTCAGACTTGCCAGGGGTCTGCTTGGAGCTCATGCTTATAAGTGTTTCATAAATAAACTTGCTATTTCATTTCCACTATATGTGTTTGTCTCTTGCTGATGCAGACACTGGCCTGCAGTGTCTGCGTCATTATGGATGAAATGAGACATTCACACGGAATACTGAGTCCGGTGGAGGAAAAGGGACAGCGTGGCTTCTCTCTCAAGAGGAGCAAAAGCCACAGCCCTACCCTTGACCGGCCTTTATTGGGTTTCTGGCACATCACATGGTGGTCCTCATTTACTATGCACAGGTCACTTCAGGTGGTTACCTTTTACACACAACAAAGGAGCCAATGCTGCTAATCACATCACAGAAGAGGGATATTTGCAAATGAAAAGGCTAAAGTGACTGGACCGGTTACACTGATCCTGGGAAGGTTTAGCATGGGTTTTAGGAAGTTACTTTGCAGTAAATGTTTGCCACTGGGGGCTGGGCCCATGCCATGCAGAATGGTCTCCTAGGTCTTGCTTGAATTATTCTCTTGAGAGTGAGAGAAGAACCGAGGCAGGGGAGGGAGCTCTCAACTCGGGTCTATCTCCCCATCTGAAACTACTTCAGATTTGGATTTCTTTTTTAGGTTCTGCTGATGTAAGACATACAAAAGGAGGAGGTGCTGTGTAGGTGGCTACATAAATTTACCAAGTACATAGTGATGACATTGTTTAATAATTCTGTGGGGCAATAAGTGAGAAAATGATGCTTAAAAATGTTAAATCATTTAAGTTCAAATAATTAGTGACAAAGTTGAGTACAATTCTGCTTTGACATCCTGCTCAGGCAAACTAAGTATCTCCCAGGAGTTAAACCAGGACTGGAACTCAGTTAGGGAAATAGGCAGATGGCCATAGGTGAACCCAATTTAGGGGGAGGGGAAAGCCCAGAGAAGGCCCAGTGTCAGGCTGAGCAGGACAACCGGGAAACATGCAAGTATCTCTAACATCCAAGAAAAGAAAATTTAAAACTGTGTTATGCAACTGTGGAAATAACAAAAAGCCATTATGATAAATCCAGATGGAAAACATCTTTGGTGCCTAGTAAATGCCTACTGAGGGCTGCTGAGGCCCTTCCACACGTGAGCTCTCTGGCATTTGCACATGGGATGTGAAGGAAGGCCTGCTGAGCTTTCTTGTATTCGCCTGCTGAGTCAGGCTGAGTACACGGGTATTATCACAACCCTGGAGGTCATCTTCATCCACTGTGACACTACTTGTCAGGAACCAAAGACAATGAAGGGGCCATACTTAGTATTCCAAGCTTTGTTTTCACGTCAGGATTTGGAATTTGGTAGAGAAAGGAAGGAATGAGAAGTTAATATCTGATTACATTAACTGCTCCAGGAATAAAACTTGAACTCATGATTTATGAAGATACCCATAGTGGGCCATTGAATGGGAACTAAGAACACATCCTGGGAGAAGCATGTCTGTTTTGAATAAAGTTAACTAGAGCAAGAAGGTATTTAAATTGTTATGGATTAGAAGCACATAAAGTAAATAATGGAAAGGGAATAACATGATTAAAAAATATTGAGGGAGGTATCCTGTAATATTTAGCTATTTAATCATAGGTTAAAACATTTCTAATAATAGACTCATAGAGCATCACAATTTTAGAATTAATGATTAAATAATCTTAGCAATAAAAAAATTTAAGAAGCATATATGTAATTCATTTTAGATAAAAAATTCTAAGCAAAGAATTCTGAGTTTTCAATCACACCAGATAACTATCCAATTATATAGACATATTATAATTCATAATAATTTGTTTATCCAAATATTTAAAGATGTACAGACTGAAATTCTCCCAAGAATTAATAATAGTAAATATAATAACAACCTCACCAACCCTGGGGAGATCGCCTTACTATAATTCTGCCCTGGCATTGGAATGGATTTCTCAGGAAAGGAAAAAAAAAAAAGACAAACGTTGCACATTTAAAAGGCAAGCACATTATGTCAGAGTTAGCTTTATTGATAGAGTGCGATTACTTATTCTTAAATATTTCCCCCCGTCTTCGAGTGGCATCTGTTCTGTTACTGGAGCTGAAAGTGAAAACTGAAGAACATATGAGGATCTAACTTTGCAGTGATGTGTAAAGCTTGGTAGCCCCTGAAAACAAGTAGCACATGCTAAATTACTTAATTGTTCAACAGGACAAATTCTTCAATATAAAGCTGTCACTGCATATTTTACATGTGTTGTAGAATATGTAAAACCTAATGATGCAATCACAGATGGCAGTAAAGCAGAGGAATGTAATATTTATAAGCAAACTAAGGGCAAATCTTTTAAGTGCTGATTCTCTGATGTTTTAAGCTAATGGACCATTGGGAGTTAAATGACAGATGGTAGAGAAAATATTACTTGTTCATAACTTGTGGTCTTTGCTTGCTCTCAGGAGTAGTTCTCAGTCAGTCCAACCACGTGGCCATTTACTAAAAACCAGCGGCCTTGCCCACACTAAGCGGAAGCGTCCCTGTCGGTTTAGTGTGTTCTGCTCCAGGATGTGCTTTTGGCACCAACCTCAGCTACAGAAAAGAGGCTGTGTTGTTAAAAGCAGAGAGAAGTAATAAATGTTTCTCCCCGTATACTGTGACAATTAGTATACGTTCTTTAAAGAAACTTTTTTCCGATATGCTTTAGATTTTAGAGCACTTTTATGCCTCTGAAATCACTTTCAGAGAAAGATAATAATCTTCCTGTGTTTCAACATAAAATAATTCCATTAGGTCTTTCCTTCCCTTTTACTATGAAATGCCCTACCTTTTTTCAAGGTATGTTTTTAGAGTTGAGATCATAAGGAGTGTTAAGAATTTTTATAGTTTTATGATATACAGTGTTGCTATGAGTTTTCACTGGTATTTTGCAACAGCTTTTGTGTTGGGAAAAAAGAAGGAAAGTGGGAGAATTGTCCCAAGTATTGAGTTATGATGTTTTCTTTTTGTTTCCTATAGTGTGGTTAGCCTTTTCTGTTTATTCAATAGCAAAGGCACTTTCTTAAAATCAGAATGGACTTCTGTGAGAGCCAGGAAAAATAATCTAAATATTGAGGGTAAAGATGATAGATTTTAAATTTTATGAAAACATGAAGGCCAAATATTTGCGTACTCGTTCTCCATCTCTCACGTTCCCACATGCTCTTGCTTTCTTATTTCTACTTTATCGGTCTTCTGTCATCTTTCAGTCCACCTCCTATTTAACACACACTTTGTGAAAATTTGCTACAGTCCTTCATTTAATGAAAGATTAGCTAAAATTGGGAGAGAATAGAGCATAGAGGTATGATAACACTTTGCTGACTTTGTTTGCATGCCTCTTCAATAATGGGGGGAGTGGTTTGCTGGTGTTTACATGATGTATGTAACTTATACGGCTGCCATCCTGCATTCCAATAAAAGAATTAGAATAGAATTGATCTTTAATACTGATAATTACAAATAGGAAATTAATTTTAATCTTTTTGAAGTGGACAGAATGTATGTAAGGAATTAGGAAAAAATTAGGAAAAAACAGTTGTACAATTGATGTAGTTTTAATAAGTACAGATAGTTCATTTTGACTTTTTTATTCTTTTGTGTTGCTTTTGTATTGTTTTAATCCTAATGACAGCTGTATGAAGGTCTTCCTTTCTTTGTTTATTTGTTTGCTTTTGTTTTTCAGTGGAAGATAATTTTTTAAAGATTTTATTTACTTATTTTTAGAGATAAGGGAAATGAGGGAGAAAGAGAGGGAAACATCTATGTGTGGTTGCTTCTCATGTGGCCCCCACTGGGGACCTGGCCTGCAACCCAGGCATGTGCCCTGACTAGGAATCGAACCAGTGACTCCCTGGTTCACAGCCCGTGCTCAGTCCACGGAGCCACACCAGCCAGGGCAGTGGAAGATGATTTTAATGGCTCTTCCTTTTTCACATTTCTTTCAGTAAGTAAGATAGGATTTTTAGTGGACTAAGTCACATTAAATAGTCACCAAAAGCAAGATCACCATTGCGGAGGGTGTATTAATTGTAATTAAGCAAAAGCTCATCTCTCTCTAGACATTTTGAACTAAGTTTTCTAGGTAGTGAGAATTAACCATTTGCATTTGAGAAAATTTACATATTGTCAGAGTGTATTTTATAAATACTATATTGTTTTCATATTATAAAAGTTATGCATATTCTTAATAGGAACTGTAGAAAATACAGAAACTTTAGAAAAACCCATAGTCCCCAATTAAAAACATATAGCAGTTAATAAGATTCTGATATTTTCCTTACAATCCATTGTGTAGTGTATGTGTGCATTTGTATGTCCTCTTGTATAACCACGATTATATAATGTATATACAATATGAATATATAATGTATAAAGTAGTTGTGCCCTTTCCATGTGATATTCTATTTTAAATATTTTTTTGTGTTCTGAAAAGTGTTTGGCAACATGATCTATACTTGTATAAAATTATTATTGTCAGCTATTTCAAATTTGGAGTTACATCTGAAGCAGGTATTTACTGTGGAATATTTTTGGAGATACAAAGGATTTCTCTTTGAATTCAGGTTCACATTCTCCTCGATTTAATTCAATTAAAACTGTGCATGGGTAGACTATCACATCTAGACCGAATGGCTCTGTCCCCTAAGTCAAGAACAAATAGAACAAACGGGTCGGCTGCCTGTGGCATGGGATGCGTTCTTTCAACCAATGGTGGACATGTAGCATCAGGAGCTTCCCCCTCTTCCTATCCACCGTTTATATCCTGAGTTCAGATGGCGCCAACCTTCTATCAAGATCTCTTGAGACTGCAGACAAATAAGTATAGTGTTGAGGAGTCTAGTAGTGTTTAAGGCTTCCTATAATATTGCTGTGTCACAGGTTGTTCCGTATCACAGAACAGAGTGTTTTCTCCCATTACTCTTTATAACTGACTCTCACTTTCCTTCTGTCAGGTACCAGCCGTCCTTGTCTTTGGCTCCTTGCTCTGTCACGTTTCATAGGCTGTCTCTGTCACTTATTATCTTAACCTTTATTTCTCCTTTGTTCCTGATCTTATTGGTGGTTCAAGTGTCTTTCTCCTGTGAAGCTGCTCCCAGCCCTGAGTTAAATCTCTTCCATGTGCCTGTAGCACTTCTGTTATATGCTGAAAGCAATGATGTGTAAGTCTTTACTGAATCTGAATTTATTGAAAAAATAAGGACAGAGAAATGAATTCTTCATGAAGGTCAATCTATTAAATGTTAAAATATTTCACTTCAAGTTTTGCTTTTCCTAACGTGATTGGGGTTATAATACCATACACTTTATGCAAAGATGGTGTTAGAAGGCAAGTGGACAACAGTTTTTATTAAATTATTCTTTTAATTAAAATTGGACTGGTCCATGAAATTTAAAGTCTAAAAATTATATCAGTACAGCATTCACAGTGAATTTTACTGATTTGTTTGCATGTGTGTATCCACCAGAGTTTTAATCATGAGAATATAACTGTCTTGATTATTTCTTACTCCCACTGCACAATAAAGATGGTCCATAAAAAGCATTCAGTAAGTGTTTATTATATTTTATTAGCTTTATTTTATATGTTCATATGAGTTTATTAAATTACTTTTTGTGTAAGATATACATAATGTAAGTTAGCTATGGTTCAGAAAGATGAGATGATGCTTTCTATGTCAATGATTTATATGAAGATAAAAACATGAATTGAAATTGGACTATTTTTCACACTTTAGTCATGCTGTAACTTCCTTTTTAGTATTAGCAACTTATTTTTGTCTTTCATACTTTCCAAATATGATACTATCTCTAAATTCTTCTATTCATTTCTAAATATGCCAAATTTGATTCTTTAACTCCAGGGAATTTCCTTAAAAATATATCAAGTTACTGAGGCCAAGGCACCATCAAATTACTGAAAAATAAATAAAATAATAACTCAAATGGCTTACAACACATTTATCAAGAAGAACTAATTAACTGCTTTATTTGGGATGATTTATTTTACCTAAAGGTATTGTTCCAAATTAATTCTAACTTACTCATGGTAGGTCTTGGGTATTTTCAGTGTCGAGGAAGTTTTCTCTAATTTCATATATACCCTTACAGAAAATTGAGATGCTTGAAAGTATTTTGTGTCTCGATTAATAAATACTGTACTAGTTTTGATGATGATAAAAGTTGACAGTAACTTCACTGAACACTATTTTGTGTCTGGCACTGTATTGAATGCTCTATTCATTTCTTCAGCAAGTATTTATGGGGTGCTTGCTGTTCCACCCCCATTGTAGACCTGAGACTGCAATAGTAGGAAAAACTGGATGAATTACTTGCCTCAGTGAGCTTGCATTCTAGTGAGAAAAGGCAGATAACAAAGAAATGAAAAATGAATACATAGATACTATGGGCAGTAATAGGAACTATGAAAACAATAATATGAAATGACGTGAGTGTGGGATACTCCATCCCATGGAGCTCTCCTGGCCATAGCATATGAGAATGAGTCATCCTGTATACAATTTGTTGTTTGGGGGCAAAGGAGGGTGATGATTCCTTCTAGCTGAGAATGCCCAGAGCCCTTCTCTGAAAAGCTTTTATTGGGCTTGGTATGTACAGGGAAAATAAATATTACCTGCATGTTATAGAACAGGCCCAAGGGGGGGTTGTACAATGTACTAGTACTGAAAGGACGCCCCACTAGGTTTTCTGTGCCTGCCCCCAGAGGAAAAGAAGTCTCTCAATGCCAGAGATTTGTGAAAAGGAAAGGAAATATTTCTTTAAAGCTATACAGACTTAGAGTAGTGACTTAATGTCTACATTAAAATATTAAAGTGCCTTAGGATACCCACTGACAGACACACACACACACACACACACACACACACACACACACACACACACAGTCCTTCCTTCTCCCTCTGCCCTAATCTGGGGTACCGTATCTCAGGAAAAGAAGTAGATATCTGTGATTCGGACTCCAAGCACCATCAGCTGAATCAACACCAGGATCTCCAGTTAATCCAAAGCCATGCGGCACCTTCTCATGGCCTGCCAGCAAGAGTCCTTTCACTCCCTTTTCTTCCAGGCAAAGTTTCTCCTGCTTCCTCAGCCACATGGAAAAAGGGAGCACCCCAAAGCTGTGTGGTCCTGACTCTGCCAAAGCCACATGGTTCTCCTTCCTCTCCAAAGCCAAGTGGTTCTCCTTTCTACTGCCACAGCTGTGTGGTCCTCTCTCTCGCCAAAGCTGCAGAGTCCCCACTCTTCCAAAGCCATATGTTTGTCTCTCACATGGCTGCTGCACCTGGATTTAAATCTCGGCACCAGTCTTCAACTGCAGCCCCATTTCTGACTCCTACAATCACTTACATCTGCCAGCATTCCCATATTCTCCCAGCTTTACTGGGCTGCCATTGTAAGTCTGGGCAGGTGTGGCCCAGTGGTGTGGAGCCAATCATCTCCAAGCTCTCACACAGGTGCTGTAACCAGGGCCAGCTGCCTCCCAGTTACATCTTGGGTGGAGGTCACTCCCATCCCCCTGGCTCAAAGCATGCCCACAGCTATTTAACATATCTATGAAACCGGTTGAAGGTTATAGATATGTTAAATGACTATGCCAGAGGTTAGCTGCAAAGCTGTGGCTGTACAAAATAGCTCTGCATGGTCCTGCTCCATGTGTCCCTTCCACCAACTCATACCTGTGGGGAAGTGGGGAAGACATCCTACATATTTTTCTAATATTTCCTGGACACCTTGAGTTCTGGACCCCATTCCAAATCCTATTTGGGGTCCCCCTCTTGGCTGCACCCTGTTACATACAAATTACAATTGAATAAATGCAGAGATCATCTTAGGTCAGGGTCTGTGGTAAGGGTGTATTTCATGATGCAAGAAGTTCAGTCCTTATGCCTTGAACTTAATCATCTGGTTTATATCAACAGGGCTATCACAAAGCAAAGCAAGGTTCAAAAGATACAATGTATCAGGCCTGATTTCCCACAGGAACCCTCAGTGTTAGTATCAGGTTGTGCCTGCCACCTGCAGTTTCCTGGCTTTCTGGTAGAGATTTACTGGCCTCTTTCAAGGCCTTGCATGTGTGGGGCTACAGTCTCCAAAGCCACACAGAGCAGTCCCCAACACATCAGAGGAATAGAGTAGTGGTGGGTTGTGGGGTGGTAGAGAAGGTTTACTATTTTATATTATAGAATGGCTCACTACTAGAGTGACATATATGTAGAGACTTGTATGGGAAAGAGTGATCCGTGTGGATCTCTGGGAAAAGAGTGACCCAAGAAAAGAAGAAAAAATACAAACCCCTGAGAAGACAGCATGCTTGATGTGTATGCCTTATTCATGACACTGAGAGACAGAGTGATGCACTCAGCAGGGATTTTGTTTCTAGGTCTTATCAGTTCCAAGTGCATTGTATGTTTTCTCATTTTCTAATATTGAATCTACGTGTTAATATATATTTTAAGGTTCAAATGTAACCCTCTTGTGATGCTGCTCCCAGCACAAAACGAGTCACTCCCTCCTCTATGTTCTGAGAGCAGAAATAGTAATATTTTTCAAAACATAGATAAACAAATGAAATGAGTGATGGTCAGTGGTAAAGTTCATATAGAGGAAAGTAGGAAAAGTGGTAGCAATTGAGAATCCCAGGTCAACACCTAATTTTGAAATTTAAAGTTTCATATATGAAATCCAGATGGTCTAAATCAGGAGGCATTGGGAGGCATTTAATCCAAAATATGTCACTTTGTCAATGATCACCTTTCTCTATCCCCACCAAAAATAAAATTAAATGTTTATCTGTGTGTAAGCATATTAGAGACTGAAAAGTGGTTAACATTTTGATATTGTTGGAATTTTATTAACTGTTAAAAGAAGTATTCTACCTTTCTGGAAAGAGAGGGGGTCATTCATTGTTGATCTTAGATTGTCATCATTTGAGAAGTGATAATAAAGAAAATTCCAGCAATGCAGGGTTACATTTAGAAAGTATGGGCTAACTATTTTTATTTTATTTTATTTTTACACTGAGCAGCCACCTAACTATGTTAGAACTAAAGACTGTAAAGGGTATGTCATATGCTAAACCACAGGCCCTCAGCAACTGGAGGGTGTTTAATATTTGTATAGAGGATTGGGTCACCTCGTTGTCCAAGGGGGGCTTACCTTACTCCCTAGTTCTACCAAGGAGAAACTATTCCTACCAAAGAGAGTTTTATTTTCCTACCATATATAGAAGAACATGGATTTCTCAGAATGCTTTGTTTAAAAACACAACTCATTCATGGCAAAATAAATCAGATCACATAGAAAATTATTTAACCAACATCTGCTGATAAAACCTTAGGAAGGGCTCTGTTGATTAGCCACGATGGAGTAGCAGGGATCAGATTCAGACAGTGGGGGGCAGGGGAAAGGGCTGAATGTGGGAAGTCGGGGAAGATAGGGCAGTGGAGAGTAAGGGGGGGAAATGGGGACGACCGTAATTGAACAATAATGAAAAATAAAAAAAGAAATAAATTTACTCTGCTACCTTAACCAACTAAAACTCTGGATAAGATAGGTAAAACATCAGCTTTTAAGCACTATACAGCAGGTGCAAAGGGCAGAGGTCTCTGAGTGAGAAGAAACAAACCAGATGGGATTTACAGTTGTCCCACTGTTATGTCTTCAGTTTCCGGCTGAGGTGCAGAATGCAGGAAGCCAAACAGAGCTCTGTGCTGTTACACATTGAGGAGACAGAGTATTTGGGGAGGCTAAGGTGCCTGGAATTGAGGGGGCAACACACCTAACAGGTCAGAACTACAAGACAGAGCTCAGAGGTTGGCAGAACATTCGCCCAAGTCTTCAATTCCGTACTGATCAGAGCATTTATGTGCGGAGCCTGCTCCAAGCTAGGGAAAGAATTATTGGACAGAAATAGGTGAGACAGTTCTCAGGGATCACACTGTTCTAGGAATAAGTCAAATTCCCAAAAGCCAACTTGTATTGCCTGGGAGAAATATGCTGACTCAGAAGAGGGGCCAAACTGGATATATTAAAGGCCACTGTGTCCCTGCATAACAAAACTCAAAAGGAAGTCAAGAGTTTATCACAGTGTTTCCAGGCAATTTAGTTGCAAATTGCAATAAATTTTTAAAAATATTTAAAGGATTACTCCTCCCTCACAAAAAATCCAGTACCTAGCAATACCAAAAGAAATTACCAGATATGCAAAGAAGAAAACTGGGATCCAAAATAGGGAGAATAATAAATCAATATAAACATATCCAAAAAGGACACAGATAATACAATAAATGTCCAGGGTATTGAAAGAGCTATTATGTTCTCCAAACAATCAAGAATGTTGGGGGGGGGGATAAATATGTTGAGCAATATACAGCATATAAAATAGACCAGATTTTAAGTTCTAGAGATGAAAATAACAATGTTTGAGATGAAAGATACATTGGATAGAATTATTATCAGATTAGACACCACGGAAGTAAAGATTATGGAACTTGGAGAAACTTCAGTAGTAAAGACCTCACTTAAAGTACACAAGCAGAGTCCCAGTTTAGTGGTAAGTACTGGTAGTAAATACTAGTAATGATACGCAATGGACATTTCCAGTTAGCCGGGCTGGAGTGACTCAATGTGGTTTAAGAGATACTCTGGACTGGACCAAACCTTTCTTAGTTGAGTTCCTTAAGGCTTAATCACAACTTTGTTAATAGGAATTTGCATCAGAACACTCTCTATATGCTGTGATATGCATAATTAGTATTTACATATTGTGGAGTGTATGTTCTCAACAAATCCTGAAAAATAACTTCCAGGGGGGAAGTCTCAAAATGGTGATCAATAGGCAGAGGGGAAAACTGATACATAGATATGTTCTCATTTTCCAGCACAAATAAAATAAAGCTGAATTTGAATGCTTCACATAGGGCACATCTTTTTCCTGTTGCCACAGATTCATCATACCCACCATCTAAAATAATTTGGACTTGTGACTCCAGCCACATGAGGCTGTTTTACAAGGTTTCTGAGCTTCCTAAACTCCAACTGACTATCAGACAAAGGCAAAGGCCTGTAAGCATTGCCTTTTATGTAAATTTTTCTTAATAAGACTATTTTGTATTGGGCCCATTACACATTAACTGCAGAGTACCAAAAATACTGGAAATTATTCGTATAGCCATTTACAGGCAAGGCCTATATGTGAAACATATACATAGCTTATTTCTCCTTTGAAAATATTTCCAGAAATGGAATTATTCTAATAATAACAAAAATGGTAAATGACTGCATACTGTCTTGCAAAATGTGCTGAGGGCCTATTGAAGCTACACCTAGAGAATGAAACTCAATCTCCTTCAAACAACTGAATGAATGTTTCATTTTTTAGTCACAGCAGGTTCAAAGTTTGACCTGTAAAGCTAATGAAGACCAGAGACCTCACTTTCTTCTTGACAAACACTGTTGAGCTCTTTGGTTGCAATTCAAGCTAAAGAAGATTCCTAATAAGATTTTTTTCTAGCTCATTTTCTTGCAAATGAGGGCTCTCCCTTACCTTCCCTTACTTATGGGAAAACAGGACCACTAACCTCAGGTAACTGTTGCTGGATGCTGTGAAGACTTAATTGTTCAAGTAATCCAGGTTTCTAATGTCCTTTGCACTTTGGATCTGAGCAACGTTTGGATTATTCTGCGTTACAGGAAGCTATCTCATTTTACTATCTGTCACTTAATCGTTTCATAATTCATAATTTATTTAACTAGATAAAATTTGTTTAAGAGTAAGGGATTTGAGCCCATTATGGATTATGATTTCTACAAGGCCAACAGAGGATTTAGAATTGGGTTTGATAATATTTCATGGCAATTTTGCAAATTTGAAAAATAACTATCTCTACACTTCAGAGCATTTGGGGTTTTATACCTTTTCCTAGTAAAATGAATGTTCTGCAGGTTATGGAGACTTGTTTGTTCAAGAACAGGTCTCTAAACAACCTGATAACACTGTCTACTCAAGAAAGTGATCCTGTTCATTTGTAAGCTATTTCTTTTGCTTCATTTCATTTTGAATTGTACATTCTTCCAGGTCATTTATATGTCAGAACACAGAAAGTCTCTTATGACTGCTGCTTGTAGAATTGAGTGGCCCCTTTTTATTTCTCGGTTACAGTGTTTACTTTTTTCCAGAGTACACGTTTGCTCCTAAAGAAAATTTTACATCCATTTAAATGTCTCGCCGCCTTTCCCTTGCCAGACTTACTGACTTTTAAACCTAAGCATTTGGGGCATACAAATTCAATGATCTGTGCTATATTTTCCATCTATTTCAGACAAATTGCATCCACTAATTCACCTTTACCTAGCTACTCAGCACTGTCTTTTAAAGAACCCGAGTGTATTTGTCATTCGTTATGTGGCTTGGCTAAAACTACACTGATTTTCCAGCATAGTGACATGAGTTTATAAAGGGGTTGGGGAAAAAGCTGAAAAAAATTATATGGAAAAAATATATGTAGCATTATTATTATATCACATATTTTAGTTTTAAGGTTGGTAATTTATGAAACTAATAACTCCAGGTTACTCAAATAGATGAATAAAATAAACAATCTAACAATGAATACCTGCTTTATGTCCAGAATTATGCTAGAGATATTTGCAGTTCCTCTCAGATGTAAATACAAAAAGTATCACTAAAACAACATTTTGATCTAATGTTTTTTTTTTAATCTAACACACATGGGCTGTAGAACTGCAAGGTCATTGTGAATGAGAAACTATTATTAATACCGTTCGTAATGGTTTCCTATAGCTGATGTAACAAAATGCCACAACTGTGGTGGATTAGAACAACACACATTTATTCCCTTACAGGTCTGGAGGTCATAAGACCAAAATCAGTTTTATTGAGCCCAGATCAAGGTGCTGGCAGGCCTGTGTTCCTTCCAAGGCTCTAAGGGGAAAATCTGCTTCCTCGTTTCTCCAGACTCTAGAGCAGCATTCCCCGTCATCGTTGGCTGCTGCCCTCGACTTCCATCTTTAAACCAAAATGCTTCACAGATAAGGTCAAGTTCAAGGAGTTCAGCATCACCAAGCTCTTATTATGTGAAATGTTAAAGGGACTTATCTAAGAAAAAGAAGATAAAAAATATGAACAGTGAAAGGACAGCAAACTCACAGTTATTAACAACCACACCTAAAACAACAGCAGACTAAGTGGACACCTAAAACAGCAGCGAAGCCACAGAAATGGAGGTCACCTGGAAGGTTAGCAACAGGGAAGTGGGAGGAGGCAGGGGAGGAGGTAGAGAGAATAAGGAGCATAGACAGTGGGGAGAAAATAGACAGGGAGAGGGCAAGAGTAGTGTGGGAAATGTAGAAGCTAAAGAACTTATGACACATGGACATGAACTAAATGGGGGGAGTGTGGGTGGGAGGAGATGTGAAGGGTGTAGGGGGATGAAGCAGGGGAAATGGGACAACTCTAATGGCATAATCAAGAAAATATATTTTTTTAAAAAACAGCAGGGTCTCAGCTTGCTTCAGTAGTCACATTGTCTTCTGTCTCTGTAGTCAAGCTTGCCTTTGTCTCTCTCTCCTAACATACTTTGTTACATTTAGGGCCCAACTAGATAATCCAGGATAATTTCAAAAACCTTAATGTAATTACATCTGAGAAGTCCCTTTTACTGAAATGTAACAGGCACAGCCTCCAAAGATTAGGATCCAGACATGTTGGGGGTGATAATTTATCCTTTCACAGAGTCTGGAGTTCTTTCCAGATTTTATGTTTAAAGTGAAGCTGTTAATTGTGCATGGTTCAATTTGCACTATGAAACAAAGGCCAAGTAGTTAATTAGAATTAATCTAAGCATATTTATATTTGTCCACTTATCATTAAATTAAAGTGTTGTGTTTATTTAAAAATCTCCCTGAAAACTGATGAAAATTTAGGGCAGACAGAAAACCCCTTTGCCCTAGTCAACTTCTTTTAGCATTATGATTTTTAATTATTCACTGTTCTGTCTGCCACCAGTAACAGTTTAAATTGCAATTATTATTTATCTTAATTTTAAGGACAATTTTTGCCAGTGATTTATATTTTTTTCCAATTGTTTTCCTTTAACATGCAAAATGTAATGGCAAGATTTTGTTTTGTAAATATAAAAAAGCTAAAAAGTATAGATCACTCTAGAAAAATTTGAGCATCATTAAACTGATGCAGGGAAACTGGAATGACATTTCAAGTAAAAACAACATGAGCAGGGGTGAGAGAAAGTCCATGCGTCACCCGCCATGGGGTCTGATTTTCTTACGAACTGAACTGTGTTTCCTCATGCTCCCATCACACCTCCTGTGCTGGGATCTCTGCTTTCCTCCGACCAGACTCAAGACAGGGTTGTGGCTTTTCTCTGCACTTTCAATTTCCAGTGCTGTGTTGGAAATCTAATTGCAGAACAGATAATTGAAATCAATTGGGCTGGAGTATATATATAAAATAGGATGTGAAATGTGAATTAGATCAGAGCATAAATGCATGTGACTAGAAGAATGGGGGGAACGCATGCAAGAATGGGAATGGATCACATTACTGAGATCTTTTAAAACCAAGAGGGAAAATTTAATCTGCAAGCCATATTAAGATTGAATAGTAAAGAGGAGCTCAGAGTCACAGAGTTTGTAATTTTTTCCCCAACTGTATAAACCTGATTTATGGTTAAATCAATGAATGTAAAGAAAAGAGATCAAAGACAGGTGGGTGAAAGAGAGAAGGGAAATTTCAAATAGAATGGGGATATTGCTGATTGGATCTTTTAATGTACTTTCAAGAAAACTTGTTATAGATTTTTAAATAGGTTTTTTTTTTTAGTTTTTTATTTACTGATTTTAGAGAGATAGAGAGGACAGGAGAGAGAAAGACAAACCTTGATTTGTTGTTCCATTTATTTATACATTCCTTGGTTGCTTCTTGTATGTGCCCAGACTGTAGATTAAACCTTCAACCTTGGTGTATTGGGGCGATACTCTAACCAACCGAGCTACCCAGTCAGGGCTTGTTATACACTTTTAAACTGTTTTTATTGTTCATCTTAAAGCAACATTCAGAAGTTTTCTTCTTGTTTTTGAAGATTGACCCAGGTTTCGAAGTATTCATTCTGAAAACTGGATTTTAAATATCATGTTTCACCAATTCATGTAATTTATATATTTTTTAAGTATTTTATTTATTCATTTTTAGAGAGAGGTGAAGAGAAGGAGAATGAGAAGGAGAGAATCATCAATGTATGGTTGCCTCTTGTGCACCCTGTACCAGTGACCTGGCCTGCAACCCAGGCATGTGTCCTGACTGGGAATCAAACTGGCGACCCCTTGGTTCGCAGCCACGCCCAATCCACTCAGTTACACCAGCCAGGGCAAATAATTTATATTATTTACTTATTTCCAAGTATACTGATTCCAAGTTACCAGGTACAAGTCACCATTTAGTCATACTTTCTATTTTAATAAGTTGTAGCTCTAATATTATTTCCCATTGTTGTTTCAGGAATATATGTAATTTGGTCAGAAATAAGATTCACTTAAATACTAATACAGACATTTTTATTGTGGCCAATGATATGTGCTTTGTCCATCTGGGTAAATAAAAGTTACCATTACTATTAACCTTGCTTTTTAAAAATGCCATTTTATTAAGTTAATCCTTTCTTGATCCAATGTTATATTGTTTCTTGTTACATAGCTATCTCATAATTCCTGTACTAAAATTGAAATAGATGATGAATAATTTAGTTATTTAAGGCATGAAGTATTTGTTGAGTACCTAGTATATACATAACACTGAAAGGAACACACAATCCAAGTTTTATATTTTTACTTTCATTGAATTTTGAAAGTGTTCAAATCTACCTTTCTCCAAAAAATGACTTTGTCTGCCACATTCGTCCTGACACACCTAAATATTCCTGTTGATTACTTTTTCACTCTACTATAATGAAATCACTTCACTAAATTATACAAATATATTTCATCATATCACTGGTTTATTTTGACGGAAAGTGTTAAGTCATTGTACAATGTATTTTTATCTTTATTATCCCAGTTCAGGAATATCTTCAATTTCTATTATTCCTTTATTTCAATCAAAAACAAATTTACTTTAAAAATTGATTGCCTTGTAGATGTTTTCTGTTATAATTTTTATGATATGTCAATTTTAAATTAATTATAGGTAATTTTAGCACATGCTCTCAACTAAAAATGTTAGTTTCTTTTATAAGCAAACTTTATCATCTAAAATATATTAAAAATTTATAAAATCTAATTAATATTTGGTTTGGATTAGAAAAAACTAAAATAGGATATAAAATAATTTGTATTAGCCCTGGCTGGTGTAGCTCAGTGGATTGAGTGCGGACCTGCAAACCAAAGGATCGCGGTTCGATTCCCAGTCAGGGCACATGCCTAGGGTGCAGGCCAAGTTCCCAGTAGGGGGCATGTGAGATGCAACCATACACTGATATTTCTCTCCCTCTCTCCTTCCCATTCCCTCTAAGGATAAATAAATAAAGTTTAAAGAAAAATATAATAATTTGTATTAGACATAGCAGCAGAGATATGGCATCAGATTATGAATTAATCTGTTATTTTCAATAAAAATATAAGTATATAATGTAATAATGATTTTATACAGTAATCTATTATTTAGGATGCTAATGAGAAATTTTGGAAATGATAGCGATTTTCTTAAAATGAGGGATGATTTTTTTCTACCTTCAATTAATTTTATTAAGTTATCATGTTTGTTTACTAAATATAAGAACAAAATATTAACACAATAAAACCTGTTTTTAGCAAGAGATCTTTATGAGATGTAGTATATAATGTTTCTTGAAGTTTAAAACAATGGCTTTTATTAAATGAAAATTTCTGTATAACAAATTGATTTATAGTAGATTGTTTACAAAGATCTATTCCTTAAAAAATCTTTTTTAAAATTTAATCTTTATTGTATTTCTTTCCCATTATCATTTAGTCCCCTTATACTCCCTCCCCCCAGCAACTACCACACCACTGTCCATGTCCATGAGTCCTTTTTCCTTTTTGCTCAGTTCTTCCAACTCCTAGCCTCCCCTTGCCCCACTAGCTGTTATCTGTTTTTCATCTATGAGTCTGTCTCTGTGTTATTTGTTAGATCAGTTTGTTCACTAGATTCTACATATGAGTGAAATCACATGGTACTTGTCTTTCTCTGACTGGCTTATTTCACTTACCATAATTTTCTCCAGGTCCACCTATACTGTTGCAAAGGGTAAACTTTTCTTCTATTTTACAGCTGAGTAGCATCCCATCATGTAAACGTCCCATAGTTGTTTTTCCACTCATCTACTGATGGATGTTTGAGCTGCTTCCATATCTTGGTGATTGTAAATAACACTGCAATGAACATAGGAGTGCTTAGTTCTTTCAAATTAGTGTTTTGGGATCTTTTGGTTATGTT
>PVKM010027156.1:0-18929 GCA_004027735.1 Carollia perspicillata | reverse complement strand
GGCTACATCAGCCAAAACCCGGGCTGATCATCCGTTTCTACTAGCCCCTGGATTTTGATCTATGATAGGACTTAACGCATGGTTTCCCCTCATGCCTTCTCCTCCACCACTTTCCATGTCCAGATGGAGACCTCACACCCCAGTTAAGGAACAGCTGGGCGGCAAGGATGGGGTGCCTGAGCTGGCACAGTGCATGCTGGGAAATGTGGCCCGAGGAGCAGGGAGCAGAAGGTGAGGGCACGAGGCGGGAAGAGCTGTCCTGGACCCATCTTCTTCCTTCCCTCCGACTTCTGAACTAGAAACCTCCGCGTGAACTAGAAACGTCTACCCTTGTGACAGCACTGGTATCTGCCCTTCTTTCCTTCTGCAGAGAAAAAGTAGTGGCTAGAGAGCTGGGCAAAGCAGCGTATCCCATTTCGGCCCTTCCTTTCTCCAAAAGCCTGCCAGCAACACGTCGTCGTCGTAAGGGCTCTGGGGAGGCCCTTCCGTTGTCAGGGGGAGGGCTGTCCTTTATCAATGACTAGGGGGAGGCACTAGGAAGCCGAATTTAATATTCAGGCCCCAGCCACAGTCGCCAAACCAACTTCTAACAGCAACAACATCCCTGATGTTTGGAACTTGTCTGATTCTTGAATGTTTTTATTAACTGCTTCAGAACCTGCAGTGGGGGGAGATAGGTCTGGTACCTCAAATCCTTCAGTGTGCTGGCTGCTACTCTAGTGTTACTGTTCTGTGCTGGTCCAGACACCAGAGAACCCGGAAAGAGGGGCTTCAAAAAGTTATCTCCTTAGCAAAGCAAAAAGGAAAGCTTGCTACAGAGAGCAGACTGAGAAGAGAGCTTTGCCCCGCAGCCCGCCTCCCGTTCGCGGGCAGAGTGGGGCCAGGGTTTATAAATCCATTGCTCTGGTCGGCTGACCAACGCCGAGTCTGAACAGAACTAGCATTATTCAGCGATGAATGAATGGAAATTGATTTTCGGAGCTAATGACCTTTATGAGGAGGAAAATGTAGCAGAAGTAATAACTACTCTGGCACAAATAGGGAGCTAAGAAAGACAGCCAGAAATAGAGAAATACAAAGAAAAGCAGGAGATTGGGAATCTGGGAGGTTCAAGGCCACGAAATTTGTCTATAGATCTGTCGGTTAAAAACATGGGGATATGGGCTCCCAGGAAAGAATGGACGCTGTCTCCCGACGCAGAACTTAGCAGACCTAGCATGGGAGTATCAGGAATATGGGAACCAAAAAGGAAAGGAAAAGGAAAAAAAAATAAGGTTTTAAATATACCAGAAGGACAGTAAGGGATGGAAGGCAGTCACAAGAAAACCCAGGGGACTAGAGATGCCCCCCAATGGCAAATTTCCAAATGTCTGGAGTACGCTGGAGTGACGCGTGAAGGGGGAGGGTGTGCTTTTCTGATCGGGGCCCCTCCCCAGCCCCACTGGCACCTTTCAGTCCAGAGCCTTCCTCCTGGTCTGGAGAACAAGGTCACCGATTCTCAGCCTCGAAGTCCAAGCATCGCAGACCCTCTTGTAAGACAGTGACTCAGGAAACAGAAGAGATTAATCTGGCTGCCTCTCTAGGAGAGTGGGTGTGTCAGTGTCATAGAATTCTACCCTGATGTGGGAGACACCGCGTCCCACGTGAGTCCACCCACCATAGGTGGGCTCGGGGCATCTGGCCCTAATCCTTGGCACCTCAGTGATGCTGAACCAAGAAACCTCCCCTCACTCTCTCACTTTTTAAATCTCCTCAGCCCTTCCATTCCTTCTAAGTAACATCAATCTTTGCCTGGTGTGACAGCCAGCAGCAGCGGCACAGGATAAGGCGTGATCCTACCGAGCTATACATATTTTTTATACATTACATTTTTATACCAAACCACATGTTGAATTTCAATGCTAGCAAAAGCTTTAAACGCATCGGTATTTGGAGGCCCTGGGGGATGGGGACTGAGGGTGCGGAGGAAGCTCTCGAGGCCTCTTCTTTTTCCTTTTCCCACTTTGCTTTCCCTCAGGAAGGAAATTTATCTCACTCTTTGGGTTCCTTCATTTGGGGAGAGATCCTACAAATGAAACGATTGCAGAAATGGGTTTGCCTCACTCGCCTGTTCAGACTCTGACCCTCTATTCTCTTTGTTCTCCTCCCTTCCATGTGGCAGGCCTATCTAGAAATTCGGGCTTGAGCTCTGACAGAGGGAAGATACTCCTTGAACTCTGCTTTCTCTCAGTATTGCAGGCATTCATAAATGGGATTTTTTTTTTTTGCCACAGTCTGTTTTTTATCATTCTGCTTAGCCAGGGCTGGTGGCCAGGACTTCCAACAAAAGCCTCAGGCTCATTTTTATTCATTTATTTCTTCATTCATTCAGCAAATATTTACTACACACCTGCCAGGCCTCTTCTAGGTTCCAAGGATACAGATGTAAACAAAACAGACAGAAGGTCCTGTCCTCTCGGAGCTCACACCGGGGCTGGGGGAGAGACACAACCGCGGTCCGCGTCTGCTTCGGGATGTCTGACAGGCATCTCGGACTTGACAAGTCCCAAATAATTCTCGATTCTCCCTCCCCTCCAAGCCTGTTTCTCCTTCGGTCTTTCTTATCTCAGTAAGTGGAATTGCCATTAATTCTGTTGTGCAGGCAAAAAAAAAAAAAAAACCCCAACTTGGGAGTTATCCTTGATGTCTCTTGTTCCACCAACTGCACATCCAGCCTGTCCATCATCAAGTCCTAGAGATACCATCTTCCAAATATGTTTCAAAGGTGACTGCTTTTCAACCGCCCTGGCCCACCCCAAGCTCCCTTTCCCTCGGGGCTGCCTAAACACAAGGATGACTGTCTTTGAGGTGAGTCATCTTTGTGCGTGAGGGGAAGAAGGGAAAGTGATGTTAGGGAAGGACCAATCTGTCAGACAGCGATCAGACTGCACATCGGCAGTTCTTACCGACTCTATTTCCCTTAAGAAATCACAGGCATTTGATGAGAAAGAATTCTAAGTGATCTTTCTGCGGCCCTTTGGAAGAGTCTATGAACGACAAGTGTGCCGTTGCCCCCAGTTTGCGAACGGGGCCTGCTTCTCCTATGTCCTCGTTAACAATTCCTCAGGCCCGGAGACAGTGAAAAAGTCCCACGGGAAGGGCGAGAAAGAAGCGAATGTATTTCTGTAGATAAATATTTTTTTAAGGTAAAAAAACCCCAGAGAATTTTTCTGCTCAAAGCCTGTCAATATCTTCCTGCATCCTTGAGGATAAAATTCAAACCCCTTAGCATCTTACGCCTGCAGAGCCCGTGTGATTCCCCTCCCCGTCCTCACCTCCCTGTCTGCCAGCGTCTCCATCGTGCCAATGGCTCTTGCCATCTTGGCCTCCTCGCGACTCCTCAAACACGCTAAGGTTCAGAGAACGGCAAGTAGCTTTCTCAGGGGTTTGTTAGTTCCGTTCTCTGGAACACTCCTCGCCAAGAATTCCTGTGGCTTGTGCCCTCGCTTTGTTCATTTTTGGGGGCCACTGTCACCTTTTCAGGGAGAGTTTCCTGAGGATGGCGCTCTCCAAATAGGCACTCTCTCCCAGTCACGTTCTGTCTCTTTACTATGCCTGGTCCTTCTTCGAAGCCCCTTCGATGTACCTGAATTCATGTATTTGTTCATGTATTAGCCACCTCCTTCGTGAGCATATGCGTGCCAACGTGGCAAGGGTTTCCCACGCTTGCTTCACTCCCACGTCCCCAGTGCCGGGAGCGGCAGCACGTGGCACAGGGCGGACACTCAGCGCAGGTTCGTTGACTGGATGAGTCACTGAAACCTCACCTGAAAAGTTCCATGTAGACTACATGAGATGTGGGGGTTTCGTAGTGACAGGCTCTGTTGGTGATACCAGATAGCCATCCCAGGCTTTCTTCCTTTTTTATCTTATTCTTTTTTTCTTAAATCCTCACCTGGGGATGGTATGTGTATTGATTCTGTGAGAGACGGAAACATCAACTGGTTGCCTCCCATGTGAGACCCGACCAGGGATCGAACCCACAGCCTAGGTGTGTGCCCTGACTGGGGAGTGAACCTGCAACCTTCTGGTGCACGGGGTGATGCTCCAACCGACGGAGCCACCCAGCTAGGGCTTATCTTATTCTTAAAGAAGAAACACTAGGTGCAAGGAAAAAGCAGTGTGGAACCAATACCAAGGGATTTCTATGGCTTCTCCACAGCCTCTCCAAGGTCTGCCCCTACCCCCGCCCTCCGCTCGGCGCTCCCGGTTTGGCCCCAGTATGTCCATGAGTGAGGACCCAATCACGTTGGTGAATACCACAGCAGTGTAGCAATGACCACACGAAGAGAAAGAGGGCTCTGCTTATAAGAAGAATGGAACAATACCATCTTAAAGGCTGAGAGCTCACTATGAGAACCTGCATCTGGGATGCCTTTACCTAGGGAGTCAGGCTGGCCCCCTAACAGTGGGAGGGCCCCCCTCGGCAGGCCGGGTCTGCTGGGTGTCTCAAATGAAGAGGGAACCAGGGCTCGAGAATGTTAGCTTCACAAACGACAGAAGGCAGACTAGGGATGCATCACAGATGAATGAAGAGCGATCGAGACTCGGGGGGAGATGTGAGAGCCGAAATGTCAAAACTCGACTCCTAGGAAAGAAAAGAAGAATGTCCCTCCGGTTTTCTGTCTGGACCTAACTGCTTTTAAATTTGGGAACTGAGCTAGGAAAGGCTTGGGGGGATGTTTTGATGACGGTAGGTTTGGGGAAATGACTGGGTCCCCGAGAGATTTAATGGACGAGGAAAAGAATGATAGGGAGCAATTTGAAATTACACCCCAAGAGGGAGCCTAGACCCAGGAAATTACTGAAAGTCGCCCTCTGATGGTAGCAGATAGAAAGTCCCTGACAGGAACAAGTGGGGGACTTCTCTTCCACGATTCCTAGGAATAAACGCTTTGGCAAAGGGTAACTCAGGAATCCATAAGCAGATCCAGAGAAATTTTGAGTTTTAGGGAAAGTCGAAATCTGAGCCAAGGAAAAAATATATTGATTTGGATTTGAGGGAACCAATATAGCTAAACAGGTATTGGAAAGCCGATCAACGTAATAGTAATTACATTATTGCATGTATTGTGGATGTTAAAATACGTAATTTAGAAAGTAAAAAGTAACCTCTAAGTAGTGAGTAAATCAACATTCGAGCTTTGTGTAATCGGGTCTGCAGGGAGTCCGGGCAATCTCCCTAGCACTCGCCCTCTGTACCCCCTACGTGCCTCTACACCTTCGCGTGGTCACTGGTGTGCTGGAAGTTGGGGGCGGGAGTGGCCCTTCTTCTTCTCGCTCACTGTGTAGCCTTAGGCAGCTCCTCAGCACGTACAGACTTCAATCTTTACCCGAGACTTTGTCCTCTGGGGAGAGAGTCCATTTGACAACTTGCTACAGTTGGCCTACAAATACCCCTCAGGAGAGGGGTAAGAGGTTTTATGTTGGTCTATAAACACTTTGGAAATCCTCCTAGGAAGTTTCATAACTCAATTTATAAAAAGAAAACGTTATAGGCATGCAGTATATCAGATTAAAGCCTTAACCTAATCAAAACTTCAAATAATACGGGGGCAGTATCCATCCATGAAAGAGAAATACATCATCCTGTGCAAAAACTGTTCGGTCAGATGCTTCAACCCACACAATTCAAACATTCAGTGACATGGCTGTTGTAATATTTGGAAGCCCTTGTACACCTTGTCATGACCTCATTTAGTGAGTCTAACCTGTTTTACAGAAAAAAAATACAATATCTAATTTCACTGAAGGGCTAAACAAAATAGACACTGAGGAAAAAAATATGAGTAACATTTTGGCATAATAAAAGGTACTATCCAAACTGAAGCATAAAGAGAAAAGGGGCAGTGAGAGATGAACAAGGTCTCAGTGACCTGTAGGGCAAAATGAAATGGTCTAACCTATGTGTAATTGGAGGCGGTGGTTAAGGGGGAGGATGGATATGTAAAGACACAATGGCCCCAATGTTTCCAAATTTGAAGAAGGTTATCAGTCAACAGATTCAAGAGTCCTAACGAATCCAAAGTAGAATAAACAAACAACAACAAGAAAACAATACTGAAGCATACATATTATGCTCAAATTTCTGAAAATCGGTGGTAAAGCAAATGGGGCAAAATGTACACAGTTTTTTTAGTCTGGGTTCAGGGTAAGTACTATTCTTGCAACTTTTCTCTAAGTTTTAAGTTCTATCAAAATGAACAGTTACCAAGGAAACAAGATGGAATGACAATACTGGTCAATAGTAGAGAAAATGATAGGGGAGAACTCACAGGTAATTAGTCTTCCTTTTTAACTCCGTCTGCTCAGGAGGAGGATGTATTTTTTTAACTTTGTAAAAGTGGCATGTTAAAAGTTTAAAGGTGATTTTCAGAGGAATAGGTAGATCCATCCTATGCAATACCTTGCTTATTAATATTGTTAATGTCTCCTAGCTTTTAAATACCAGTTTTTCAGAAGTGTATCTCTCAATACAAATGCTTTCCATCTATTGTTTATCTAAGAAAAATTTGTATTCATAGCCAGGAAACCCAGCACAACTTTAAAAAATATGTATCTTAAAGATATGCAAGTAATAATGTGGCTTACATTCCAAGTGCAATTAGCAGAATGCTGAAATCATATGTAGCCATTTTATAAAGCAGGAATATTAGCAAAGGAATATGCATTTCAGATGTTGTTGGTGCTGAGAGACCAAATTATTACATCAAACCAACTGCTAACAATTATATTGATTACCTCTGATCAGAAAGCAATTTTTAAGCATTTTCTTCCTGACATAATGATTTGTTTATGATAGGTATTTTAGTTATGTTTTAAGAACTTGATTGGGAGACTTTTGTTGACATGTAACTCATTACAATATTTCCACTTATAATTATAGGAAATACTCCTGCTTAGCATTTTTATACAGACCATCTGGTTTTTAGGAAAGGGTTATTGACTTAAGTGAGAGATGCCTGAAAATAAATTTATAATTTTCAAATAAAAATAGACAAAATTGATGCAATGTAAGCCAATAAAGGAAAGAGAATAAAAGACAAGAACAAGGTAAATTGAAAATACAAAACACGACAGTAGAAATAAGTCCAAATAAATCAATATTCAGAATAAACAAAACTAGAGGAAGCTTATGTACGAGATAGACAATCTCAGGTTGGATTTAAAAAATCCAGCCACTTACTATTTACCTAGATACATTAAAATATAAAAACACAGAAAATGTTTGATTTTAATGTATAAAATAAACAGCAGAACTGCTATTCTCTGGAGCATTTTCTCAATCCATTGAGATTTTGCTTTCTAGCAATTGTCGTCAGCCTGGCTCAAATAAACTCATAAAAAGTCTCTATAGGTTTGGAGGCTTCTTCCATCAAAACTATAACGTGGTTCAGACTGAGGTGTAATTTTCTCGACAGGACTCCCCCACAGGATCAGGTCGATGCTAGGATGCTGTCTGAAATACATCCTCGTTTGGTTTCTTCTCTTTTTCTGTCCTGTGCCCCTGTCCCCTTACCACTTTATCCCGGGATGACTTCCTGCATAAGTCACTTGCAAGTGAATCCATGTATCAAGGGAACATGATCTAAGACACATCCCCCCATCCACACTTAGTTAGCATCATTTACCTTTCTAATTATTTCCTCCCTAATAGATGTAAATTAATATCTTGCTATTGTTTTCATTTGAATTTCCCTGATTATTAACAAGCATGAGCATTTCTTTATATCTGTATCAACTTCTGGTTTCCTCTACAAATTCTGGTTTGTACCTTGCCCATTGTTTTATTGGTTATTGTTTTATTGCTATCTTTTTCTTGTAAATTTGCCAATATTTTTTGTATATTCAGATATCGGTTCTCAGTTTCAAATTGTACAGATAATCTTCTTTAATTCTATTGTCTATTATTTTTTTTCTCTGGATAGAAAGTTTTTTAGTACCTCCACCAAGACTTTTTTATTACTCATTTTAAAGTGAACGATTCAATTCATTCTCAGTGTTGTATTGTGTAACCACTACTCCGCCTAGTTCCAAAACATTTCCATCACTCCAAAGTAAAACCCCTTTTGCATTAAGCACTTTCTCTACAGCCTCCCTACCCTCCAGCCCCTGACAACCATCAATCTATTCTACCTCTGTGGATTTTTCTATTCTCAATATGTATTTCATATAAACGGAATAATAAAATATGTGACCTTTTGTGTCTGGCTTCTTTCACTTAGCATAATGTTTTGGAGCTTCATCCCTGTTAATAGCATGTATCACTACTCCATTTTTTATGGCCAAATAATATTCCATTGTATGAGTATACTACCATTTGCTTATCCTTTCTTCCACTGACGGACATTTGTGCTATTTTCACCTTTGGCTATTATGAACAGTGTTGCTATAAACGTATGTGCACATGCATCTGTTTGAGGACCTGTTTTTAAATCTTTGGGGTGCATACCCCTGGGTGGAATTGTGGGGTCACAGGGTAATCCTATGTTGAACTTTCCAAAGAACAACCAGACTATTTTCCACAGCAGCTCAACCACCTGCCATGTACAAGGGTTTCAACGCTCCACATCCTTGCCGATACTGGTTAACACTGGAGCCACTCCCATGGGTGTGACGTAGTACCTCACTGAGGTCTTAGAAATATTTAATTTTGATATACTCAAATTCATCAACATTTTGCCTTATGTTTCCTAAGTTTTTTTTTTTCCTTTTAAGTCCATTCCTACTCTTTGGACATAAAGATATTCCCTAAATTTTCCTTCTATAACTTTTTTTCCCCAACATTTACGTCTTTAACTCACCTAGAATTGCCCTTTGTATTTGATGTTAGATAAGGATGGGTTTGCATTTCTCAATATAGTAATGCTGTTAGATAATAATCCCGTTGATATTGCTCCACAAAGTAAGCTGTTTCCTCAATGTCCTCCACTGATCAATCAATCAATTTGCACTTCTCAATGGGTTTCTGGTACCTTCTTTAGTACATGTTAAGTGCTGGTACATAAATAACTGTCTCTAACGTCTCTATCCTATTTCACTGGTCTATTGGTTTGTTCTTGAGCCAAAACTTTCTCATATCAGATATAAAGAGCCAATATTGTGGTGGTATCAGGCTGGGCAAAATCCACCTCTATGCTCTTATTTGTTTGAAGGTTTAGTGTTTTTTTAAAGTTGACTCTTACTCACATTTAAAAGTCAAATTATCATTTTCCTCAAAATATCCAACCGGAATTTTCAGTTAGATTACTAAAAATTATAGTGGAATTTAGGGAAACATTATTATAATGTAAAGTTGTACCATACGAAGCACGAAATTTTATTTACTTAAAACAAAGTTATATTTTTATAAGTTTTTTTCCCAAAGTAAGTATTATGCTACCAAGCTGCATCACTTAAGAGGATAAAATTCTGTTTATTTAAGTTTTCTTTATATCCTTATTAGAATTTAAAATTTTCTTCATAGAAATCTTATGCACATTGAATTAAATTTAAACTGGTTACTTCATAGTATTTTTGCTACTGTGAATGGTGCTTCATTCATATTACATTTTCTAGTTGGTTATTATTGGTTTAGAGAAATTAGTTCTAATGGTTTGCGATTGGTTGAGTCTGTTGGTTTTTCTAGATCAGTAATCATGTCTGCAGATAATGGCATTTTTATCTCTTTTTTTCATCCGCTTACTTTTTCCTTCCTTTAAAAATATTTTTATTTATTAATGAGGGAGAGAGAGAGATTTGTTGTTCCACTTACTTATGCATTCATTGGTTGATTCTCGTATGTGCCCTGGCTGGGAATGGAACCCACAACCTTGGCGTATCTAGATGATGCTCTAGCTAACTGAGCTACCCAGCCGGGGCCACCTTTTTCTTTCCTTATAAAGTTGCCCAGGATGTTGAGTATAAACAACAGAAGAGATGGGGGCATCTTAATCTTGCTCCCGATCTAAAGTTTCTCTAGTAATTGTGTTTGCTGCTTGTTTTTGACATATAAACTTTAGTAAAGAGGAGAATTTTCTTATTACTAGCTTTCTGTAAGGCTTCTGAAAGGTTCATCATAAATGGGTGTTTATTTTAAAAATCATATGTTTTTGCTGCCTAGTTTTATAAGATTTTTTCCCCTGTATTTTCCCTTTAGTCTATTGATGTTGTGAACTTTGTTGATAGATTTCTTATGTAGACTCACACCTCAATTCCTGAGATACATTTTAATTGTTCAAGTTTGAAGGACTGGGGACAATGAAGTTTGGGAAAAGATTTTTATTTTCTCCTGTAATTTTTTTTATCCACCCCAAAGGACATTTTTTTTTCATTGCTTTTAGAGAGAGAGGAAGGGAAAGAGAAGCGTGGATTGGTTGCACCCAAACCAGGAATCGTATGTGCCAAGACTGGGGATTGAACCTGCAACCCAGTCATGTGCCCTGTCTGGGAATCAAGCAAACAACCCTTCAGTTATGGGAAGACTTTCTAACCAACTGAGCCACACTGGCCAGGGCAGCTTCTTCTGTCTTTAAAAACCTCATTGTGACACCACTTTGCTCTATTTTCCTTCATAGCAAAATTCCTTGAAAGGTTTATCTATGCTTAAATCTCCAATTTTCTCCTCCCATTTTTCCTGATCCCACTTCATAACACTTTACATCCCAACACTTTATAAAACTGCTCTTACAAATGTCACCTGCATTGCTTCTTCCAATGGTCATTTTAGGTAAGATCTTATTTAAATGATCAGTAGCACTTGCCCTGGCTGATCACCTCCCCCTGGTTTCCAGTGCACCACGCTGTCGAATGCATATTTAGATCTTCTCTCTCCTACAATCCTGACTCATATATCCACCTATCACTTCCACATCTGCATTTGAATGTCAAGCATGTTCAAAACTGAGCTCCTAGTATCCACCCCGTGCAATATACACCAAACTTAGACTTCCTGCAGTCTGTCCTATCTCAGTGAATAGCAATTCCTTTTCCCCCCAGTAGCCAAAACCCCTTGGTATCTGCCTTCTCCCTCTCTCTCATATCCACACCCAGTCCTTCAGCAAACCCTGCCACCCTTACCACCCACTATCCCTGCCACCGTCACGGTTTAAGCCACCACTGTCCCTTGGCTGGATTGTTGTAATATCCTCAAACTGGTGTCCTTTTCTTAACCTGGATCCTCCTTTCCACGTCCGTCTGTCTCTAAACAAAAGCCAAAATGATGACGCAAGAACATGTCAGGTCATGCTCCTCTGCCCCGCTGTTCAAATCTTCCAGTGGTTTCCCATCTCACTCAATTAAAAGGCAAATTTCAGAAATGTTCTCCAAGTCCTTAGAGGGTGGAGTGGCTTCCACCCTGCCCCCCCTTCTCCCTCACCTCTCTGATATTCTCTCTTAATACTGTGCCTCTTGCCCAGCCTACTCCGGCCAATAGCCTTCTCTCTGTTCCTCAGATACACTTGCATATTCACATCTCCAGCCAATAGCCTTCTCTCTCTTCCTCAGATACACTTGCATATTCACATCTCCAGCCAATAGCCTTCTCTCTCTTCCTCAGATACACTGCATATTCACTTCTCGGTGCCTTTCCACCTGGGCTTCCCTGTGCAGGGCTCGCTTTTCCCAGACATCTACAGGCTTACTTCCCAACCTCCTTCAGGTTTTCTCCGAAGCCCTGGCTGTCATCTCATTTAAGATTGTGATAGTCCTCCTCAGCCAATATTTTCTATATCTCTTCCCTGCCTTATCTTCTCATGACTACTTGTAAATATGTAATTAAAATATATGTGTATTTTATGTATGTATTTTATTAGCTTCGTGAAGTTAAGCATTTTTGTGTGTGTCTGTGTGTTGTTTTACTGCTCTGTCCCCAACATTGGGAATAGTGTTTGTCACATAGTAGGTGTGCTTGATACATAATTTTTAAAGAAATGTATACCCGGCCCTGGCTGGGCAGCTCAGTTGGTGAGAGCGTCGTCCAGATACTACAAGGTTTGGGGTTCCATCCCCGGTCAGGACCCATACAAGAACCAATCAATGAATGCATTAGTAAGTGGAGCAATGGATTGATGTTTCCTTTTCCCTCCCTTCTTCTCTCTTTCTAAAATCAATCTTTTAAAAGAAGGAAGGAAGGAAGGAAGGAAGGAAGGAAGGAAGGAAGGAAGGAAGGAAGGAAGGAAGGAAGGAAGGAAGAGTGAGTGCCGGATAACCCTTGTGTGCTTCTCTGGGTCCATTCTTTACTTGTTTCCAGCTGTCTGCCCACCTCCTGCTCTCAGCCTTGGTCTGCCTCCCTCGTCTTCTGGCTGCTGGTTGGGGTGGGTAAATAGAACTCCAGCAGGAGATGAGAAGGAAGAAGGAGACTGAAGAACAGTCATTTATTCCCCTGACTCCTCATTGGGTCATCACAAATGAAGGCTATGGCTTTCCTCTGGGTGGCCCTCTCTTCGTGACTTTGCCCTTCTGGGTCCTGGCGTGCTCACAGCGTTAGAACTATCCTTAGAACGATCCTCAGTGGCTTCCCTCCCTGCTGCCTGCACTTTTGTAAACAATCCTCTCTACCTTGTTGAACTTCCTTAATTTGCGTGTGCCTTTTGTTTCTGCTGGGACCCTGAGTGAGGGGAAAGGAATGAATGAACCCCTAACAAGGATTTTTTTTCTTCTTCTCAGGTTATCAACCTGTGAGCAGTAATGACCCCTGAACCCTCACAGTCGGGCAAATGTTGGCGGATGAGTGAGTGAATGATCCCAAGTCCCTCCAATAACGGATGGACTGCTTTGATCCCGCCTGGAATAAACACTTGGATGTGAGTTCATTTTCCTCCCTGCCTTTTCTCAGCCATGAGTACCGTTTTTTGACTTACTGTTGTTTCACTAATGCGATATCTCATATAACTCTGTTTTGGACCCAAGACATTCACTCTTTCATAAAAGAAGTAGAGCAAAAGGTTATGTCCACAGGACCCACTGGTTTTATCTTACACTGCGTCATCCAGAAGTCGCCTGGAAGGAAGGTTTCTGAAGACTCAATTCTGGCGTCAGCAGGGAGGCAACACTTGCAAGATGTGATGCTTAATAGGGCACGTACTCTGCACCAGAACTATGCACATGTTCCTCCCAGCGCTACACGGCTCAGGGGAAATGTTCCAGGGGGATTCTTCTATAATTTTTTACCATTTTTTAAAATCCTCACCTAAGGATGTTTATTGACTTGAGAGAGAGAGAGAGAGAGTCAGAGACGGAGAGAAAAAACAATAAGGTGAGAAAGAAACATCGATCGGTTGCCTCCTGTACGTGCCCTGCCTACAGTCAAACGCACAACCTATGTTTGCGCCCTGACCTGGTATCAAACCTGAAACCTTTTGGTACGTGGGATGATGCTCCAATCAACTGAGCTGCCCAGCCAGGGCTGAAGTGCGATTCTTCTATCGCTTGCGAAGTTGTTAGGTCCCTCTCCACCGCTTTGTGCTTTGCTGATTTAAAGCTCCTCATACTAAAGGAAGGAATGCTTCCCCCAAGAGACCCACAGTGGTCCCATTGAATTAGAAGCCGAGACCACCTGCTGGCCATTTTGGGCTCCTCGGGCCACTAGGAAAATAGATGTACAAGGAGGATAGGATATTATTGGTTGCTGTGCATTTAATCCTTGGCCAGCTTGCTGCTGTACTGAGAGGACAGAAATGGAGAGAGACCTGTGGATAGAACCCAGGGCTCTTAGGAAGGAGAGGAGATGAATGTATGAGTCTAACGTAATAATCTAGAGAGGAATCTCAACTATTGGGCATAAAATGAACATTTTTCTTCAGTGACTGCTATTATCTGTCCTTGTTTGAGGCTTCCTTCCCTAGCGATGTTTAGCAATTCATCTATCCAAACCGTCATTTTCAGTTCTCGTGACTCCTTGTTGTTCGCTCCAGATTTTAAATCTTATATTTGATTTTAAAGTCTCCCCTAAACCCTTTACTCACCCTGGTTTCTAGTGGCTTAGAGTGGAGGGAGGCCGTCTCTCTCCCTGATGATGGAGGAGAGAGGGGGGCTAGCCAAGGTAGAAACCTTCTGTGTTGCCCACGAAGAGGTTGTCTCTGTCTCTCTCTGCTCCTTGTCTATGAGCACAGTGTGGGACAGGTGGTAGTTTCATGGTTTATGGACACGGTGGGGACCAGGTGCTGTCCCTACAAGACTACAGTCCCCAGTCTCATCCACCCTCTGCAGCTGACTCTCAGGACCACAGGTCTTTGGAGGACCTCCTTGTTATTTCTCCCAGGAACTGTGCACTTGGTGAGGGAGTCGGTGTTGGCTTCCTCTCTTCCTTGTTAACCCCTGCTATTCCATCTCTCCTCTGTTTCCCTCCCGACCCCGCCCTGCCGCTGCGTCTCAGAGCACAGGGCAGATCCCTTGGTGATGCTCGGGTTATGAAGACATTCTCTGGGGTAACAACAGCCAGCTTCCCTTACAGGACATTGGTAGGGCTCCCCGAGAAAATCACTGTGAGAGGAATCGCTGTGTTAAAATGGTTTCTCTCTTTCTGGTCGGGAGGCAGTCTCCTAAATTAATGGAAACCTGTAAGTCTCCATTTATAAGGAAAATAACGCAACTCCTCTTTTAAAACAAGTCTGGAGAGGTGCGCCCTGCTCCTGGACGAGTCTGAGTGGGGCTTTCTCGGCTCCTGTCGGCTGCCGTCCAGCTCAGCGCTTGACCGTGTTGCTAAGCCCCTTGCCGTTCAGCTTTCAGAAGCGAGGACAATCTGATATTCTCAGTTGTGCACCTCAGGGGAAGAGGCCCAACTTGGAAAACAATCTAGGAAGGCATTTTTGCATCTGGCTCCATTTTATGCCAAGACTCAAGGTGATGTGCTATGCCGGAAAAAGAATTAAATCCAGCCCAATACACTGTTCTGCTAAAATCGGGACCTGACAAGAGACAGAAGGCCTTCATTTCTCTTCCTTCCCTAGAGATTGCTGAGAACTCTGGCCGGGGTTACTAATTCTATATCTCCTCTACTAAGCACTTACCACTGGACACCTGGAATGGACTTCGCCACAATAATAGGCTACACTGTACATGAGACAGGATGCTAGGCCAGAATATCTTTGGATGGGAGCATCAGTTGCCTGGCTGCCCGTGGTCTGGCTCAGTGCTTCCGGACATCCCCTCTTAGATGACTTTCTGAGGTCCCTCTCTGAGCCCTCTCATGGCCACCTGATCTCCTAGGCTAGCCCGGTTTAATCAGTCTCATCCCCTTAAGTAGCATCATGATTAGGCATTTGTCACCTAGGACCCTTCAGAGTGCGCCTGGGAATTGCAACAAGCCCCCAGGGTATTTGCAAAGGTCTGAGGGTGAGCAATTGCTAGCCAAGTCTGTTCTGGTCTGATAGAAATTCTGTTATCACTTTTATTTTCTTATTCTTAATTTTGAGAATTTCATATTATACTTGGGAATATTAATGCTTTAGAGGTTACTGGCCTGACTTGTCTCTTAAAATTTGAAAGTTGAGTACCATCAAATGGTTCAGGTAAAAGATATGTGTGTATAGATTATATTTGTGTATATACATATGTGTGTGTGGGGACATACATGTGCGCATAGAGAAATATGAACAAAGCAAATGTGGTGGAAAGTGAACATTTGGAGGATCACTGTGAAGGGTAGGTGGCAGGTTTGTGTACAGTCTAAAATTATGAGAAAATTAAAAGTTCCAATGTGTGTAAATACATATGCAAGGTATGATTGAGAAGCTTAAAATGATATATTCCACAACAGTAGCGGTGATTAGCCCTAGAATGTGGCATTAGAAGACAGTTTATTCTCTCCTTCTGGTTTCTCTATGTTTCTAAATGTTCTAGAGTGGAAATGTATTGCTCTTGCTCTGTAATGGAATAAAGATAAAAGAGCGTTAAAATGATAAATTGACCTCATTGGCCCTGCTAACCCCACGACACTTACTGTTCTTCCAGGGGAAAGTAAATTAGATACAGAGTCACATCCTATATAGTCTCTTGTTTTGAGTGAATAGCTGATGTTTTGTTCTGTCATCTGAAAAATTAAAAAAATATTTTTTGAAATAAAAAAGGATAATTGGCATTCCTCCAGACTTCCAAAGTTATTGATATTTTGCCGAGTATCTTCTGATATCCGTCAATACCCACTCTCTACCTTTCTCCGCTCTTCTTCATCCTCAGAAGCCTGACCCCGTCCAAATACACTCTTGCTCTCTGGCTTCCAGTTGGGTTTGGCCAATGGTGAGCAAAGGAGAAAAAAATGCGGGAGGGAGGAGAATAAGATATGGGTAATTTTTTCTCGGTTCTTTCCTGGCGGGCTGCCACTGGCTGGCTTCATCCCTTAACTAAAGAACATTGCACTTGTCATCCTCTCCACACGGCTCCCCCTTCGGGCGCTGGAAACCTGTTGCTAAGCCCCTCTCCCTGCTCCATCAAGTCCAGGAATGGTAATGGCACCCCAAGTGAGTAGCTGCGGGATACTGAAATACGCCTGGCTTCATCTCCACTCACACGTTGGAAGGCAGTGCCTTCTTTAAGCTCTCCTCTATTTACCCAATTTGAGAGCCATCTGTTTCTCGCTAGGACCCTAAATGACATGGCGATGTCGGCTGCCTTGTGGCTCGGAAGGAAAATCCATCAAGGATACCTGATAGCCTTCAGCAGAGGTCAATTTCCCTACCGCGTATCACCTAATTCTCCCACAGGTCCTCTTAGAAAAGATTGGCCACAGATGACTCATAGAGATTGTCGTGTGGGTCTTTAACTGGTCTCCGATATGACATCTACCATCGTATTTGCTGCCATCGATACAGCCAGTGCTTTCCTTTAGCTCTCTGCCCACTCTAACCAGCAGCATTCCCTTTACTTGTGATGCTAAACAGCATGCACTCAGCGTACTTAACTACGGTCGCTTGAATTCTCCTGGCTTGTAACACTTCATGGCGTGGCAAGACCTTTTTCTTGGCGTTCCCTTCTCCCTCAGAATTCTTGCAGGATTGTATCAATGACATTCTTATCTGGAGCCGATTTAGAGGTATTTGCACATATCCAAGCTCCAGGGTCTCAGCTCCTTTCTGACTTCTGAGCATTAAATGTCTTTTGTCACACAGATTTCTCCCTGAAGGTGCCTTTTTCCAGGAAGGAGAATCAGTGCATTGTCAACATGATTAGTTACCAGCATCTTGTCCCAGTTTATGGACTTAATCACCCATCAGCCTTCTACCTTGGGACCTCCTCAAGTAGGGAACCCAAGACGTAGAAGGACTAAAGTCAGTACACAGGAAAACGACTGTCATTCTGGGCTTGAAGTCCCCATTACTCTGTCTGGCCCCTGGCCCCTGAGGCTTGTTAGGTAACGTGCTTTCTAGAGCTCCGGCAGGAAAAACAAAAGTTGTCTCTGAACTTCTGGTTGTGTATATTGCCACCGTGAGCTCCTAATTATAGCCCTGGAGAAAAGCAACTTTCAGCTCTTGTTCAACTGAATTTGATGTTCTGGGCGCTAGCAGGAAGGCTGACCTACCTCTCCTTGGTCAGTAAAGTGCTTTATGTCTCTACCAAATATGAAGAGTAGATGTGCTACACTTTCATTCTAGACCTCAAACAGCTACCGTGAATGGCTAAGGAGGAATCTCATAAAGATTCCAGGGAATATCACTGCGACATCGTCTGTGACCGCAAATCCGCCAAGTGGACGGCTGTCCGAGAAGAGTGTTTGTGTTAGCTGTGCAAATAGCTGGGGAGAGAGGAAGGTGGTCTGTTTTCTAGGACTCCAGAACAAGACTGCCTGGTTAGGTGAGGAAATACGTCAGGATGGGCCAGACTCTGAACACAGTCTCAGTGGTCCTCTCCCTAGGACCGAACACGAGTGTTCAGGGCCCCTGGGGCAACCCTAAATGGACGTCAGGATTAGCTAATGGTCAGCATGTCACCAAAATGGATGAGATGACCCTATTTGTCTCAGACACTCCAGTTAGAAAGGAGATAAAAATGCCCCGTTCAGCCTTAAAAATGGTGCTGGGATGAGAAATTATGAGGTTTAGCAATCCAAGGAAAAAGGGACATATGGTTTGAAATTCAGAATTTACTACCTCAGAACTCTCACTGAGTGTTTCTCCTTCACTGTACAACCTAGAAATTCATCAGGGAAGCAAATGCCCCATCGTAGGTTTTGTACTAGTAATTCAGTAACTAAGGGGTCATTACCACGCGGAGCAGACTTTAAAGGGAAAGAGACCTGAGTTTCCAGCTGCTTCCCAGAGGAAACAGCTGTACTCCTAGCTAAGAGTCCATCTCTTCTTCTGCACCAGGTCCTACTGCCCCTGCCCCCCTCAAGAATCTCACTCCCGCAGTTTTCTCACAGCTCTGTCTTGCATTAGCAACTTTTTACTCCCTCTTGGAACATTTTCATGAGCAGATAAACAGGCTGGTTCATGCCCCCACCATCTTAAAAAAAAAAAGCAATCCCTTTTCTTGACCCCATTTTTTTTCCCTAGAAATTTCCTTTCCTGTTTCTTTCTTCTTCCTCTTCTTCTTCTTCTTCCTCTTCTTCCTCTTCTTCTTCTTCTTCTTCTTCCTCTTCTTCCTCTTCTTCCTCTTCTTCTTCTTCTTCTTCTTCCTCTTCTTCTTCTTCTTCTTCTTCTTCTTCTTCTTCTTCTTCTTCTTCTTCTTCTTCTTCTTCTTCTTCTTCTTCTTCTTCTTCTTCTTCTTCTTTTTTTTTTTTTTTTTTTTTTTGCTCCCATTTGCAGATAAATATCCCAAAATAGTGCCCGATACTTATGGCCTCCAGGTTCTTTCTTACTGTTCTTTCCTAAATCCATTGCAATTTGGCAATTACTGCTGTCACTCCACCATGACTGCGCTTAACGACGTCAGCAATGGCCGCTGAGTGGCTAACGGAAATGGCTATCTTTCCAGCC